>JAHWFP010121040.1:16454-26464 GCA_023313725.1 Lithobius niger
TCATAACATCAAATAAACTCTTATTGGAGTTACACCAGCACCAACGGGTAAGTGCAGTCGCCATTATCCACACAACCAACACTCCCCAACAATAGGAGTCGCTCTTACCAATAGGTGTAAAACCAAATGAAGGTTACACGTAACACATGCTGAAATTAAATTAAATTAAATTAAATTAAATTAAATTAAATTGAATCGAATCGAATCGAATCGAATTAAATTAATAACGGAACAAAGCAAGCTTATGAAACTGGTTTAGCAATAAAACATGCAACAAACATTTACAATGTAAAATACTGAGTCACGTATATCAGTGATATAGTCGTTCTCCCGGAAGTGATGCAAACGTCGGGACTAAACGATACTTTTTTAGAGTTCGTAATGAGAACTTTCCATGATCTTGTGACTGTAAGTTTATGACAAACTTTTAAGTAATTGTAGTAGCAATAAAGGTTACCCACTAGTAAGTGGAGAGGAGGTTGGAAGAGGATTTTGGGCCACTGGTACGAATGCGAAAGAATATAGCATGATAACCCGCATGGAGTAGACATGGGACCCATTCTCAGTGTAAATTGTTAATTCTCAGTGACATTTGATGTTATTCTGGCTGTTAAAGATGGGTGTTCACCAACTGATAATATTAAAAATCTACACTGGCTCCCTCTATTGTCCGTTACGTCCTTAACCTGTAAGCTTGGTCTCAGGTGATCGAGGCTGTACCAGATGTAAGATTTGCTCATTTTTGTTTCTTTGAGAACATTTGTTAATACATTCCTTCGCTTGATGCAATCTTTAAGATATTACAGACGCCAAACGGCTCCATAATAGATTCTATTTCCGTAAGAGCCGTTAAAACTGAGCATCTTTAAATGTGACATTAACACCGATTGAAAATCTAACGAAAATACCATGGCGCCATCTAGCGACAGTGGGTATTGTTAACATTTATAGCTTGCTCCCGGATGCACGAGGACACACCAAATTTCGCTCAATACTTAAGGAGGCTCATGGCTTGCTTGTTTCGTTAAAAGAAATGGCCTTGTGCTTTCCTTCGCTTGATGCAAGCAAGTGCTAGATGGAGAGCGCTAGATGTTGCCAGATTCTGCAGACTTTCAATCGGTGATAATGCCTCTTTAAGAGCAAATTCAGACTGCAACGATTTCCGCGAAAGAGGGAACCAACCCTCAGGCTGTTTTGCAACCGGACTCAACATCACACACCGACTGACCAATGGCTGGTGAGTCCCTACAAACTTGGGTAAAAAAAAAAACATGATGCCGACAGAAGACAGCTTCGATGCATGGATTATTGTGTGCGCGGTGTATCTTGAGTCCTGCAAGTATTTTGTGAGCGGCTACGTCTTCCTGGATGGGGTGGCTTTAATCGATGGCCGCTATTGTTTTTGTAACCATCTTGGATATCAACAAGGCACTCTGCTACTGAAAACGTACAATCGATTATCTGTGTTCGTTCTGCGGAGAACTCAAGATAGGCCGCGGACACTATAATGCTGTTTGTCTTCATGAACATGTCTGCAACGAGATGAATCTCTGTCCATCGTTGGTCTGTTAGGCAAGGTGGCTTGGTGGTTAGCACGACCATCTCACGTGAAAGAGGTTCCGGGTTCGAGCCTGACCTCGGCCAGCTCTGACTTTTTCGGAAAGACAAGGGGCCCTGTCATGCCTCATGCTCATGTCGATTGTGGCATGTAAAAGATCATAGAAATTTCCGATGGGAATTACCTAGCGAAATTGTCCCTTTCGCCGTGGTGCCATGGCTTCGGCTGGGAGTGGGTTAAACCTCTAGGTCTGTCGTGGCAGTGGGACCGGGGAGTGGGGGTAAAGGGGGTAGGGGATTGTTCAGTGTTTCACTGCTTCTCTCGTTCATTGGTCAATGCGGATCGAACCTGGTCAATGCGGATCGAACCTGGGCATTGCGCCAATGTAAGCTTACCTGCACTATCTCTTACACTCCAAGGGTTTGATATTATTGAAATGTCTTATAACCAAGAACGAGTGTGCGATTCGGCCTAAAAAAAAAACGTCGCTAAGCTTTGCTGTCTCGTAAAACCGGAAATAATAATGAGCTACAAAAGCACCGTATTTCGTCTCGTTTTATGCTAAAATATGCCGGTAGATGAGAACCACGTCTTTTTTACATAGACCCTTTTATCTAGGAAGCTTTTTTCTTTTTCCTAAGTATGTTTTATGGCCTTTTTTTTTCTCCGATATTCTGAACAAAAATTCTTGGTGCGACTGTCCAATTACAACAATAATGAAAATTGAAATATAGTAGGACTCTTTATAGTATAATGATACCATGCGCGCGGTAATAATAGGATTCACTCTAACTTGGAAAAATACGACGGGGCACGTGCGATTCCGGTCGATCAAGTTAGGGCGAGAGAAGTAAACGCATGCGCAATACCAGCCTGCCACCATCGTTTTCCCGCCACAAAATAATAATTTGCTGGCACCGACCTACGGCAGGGTCAGACGGCTAGAGGGGAGGGGGGGGGGGGGGCGAGATGGGTAGTGGGGGCCAGGAGGAACGTGGGAATAAAGCGCGGAAATAGGCGAACGGGGTCAAACCTAGAAAACAAGATGGCGTCTGCGATGGACTTCACGTGTGAACTAAACCTCGCCCAAACGAGTAAAAGACACGTGTTTTCTTTCCCATCGCGAACGCTCAACCCTCCTTCCCCGTTCGGTACATTATGATGTATGCATAATTTAAATCTGGATCGCAAAACCGAAAAACCGCGTTTTTCATTTTTCATTTTAACTTCGATTAGTCGGCAAGTTCTCTGCGCTTGGCTGGACGTCACTCAAGGACCTCATCCGAGATGGCGCTGTTAGTAAGTTTAAGTACTATTGGGTTATGGTTATAGTTAAGCCAAGTAAATTAAATCGTCTTACTTTAAAACTTTAGCAACTATTCTCGGAGCTAGATTAGAAACGGAACGAAAAACAAAGTTATCCAGATGGTTCAGCTGAAGACATGTGACGTTTCGTCAGCGGCATCTTAATATGACTGAGCGTCACTATATTGAACTAATCGACATAGTAGTTTTATATATGGTTTGACCTTTGTTTAAATAATAGGCTAGTATACAAGCTGCTGTAGGATAATACAAGGCAAGCTCCAGATAAAAGACCGATAACCACACATCACACGAGAGATATTTGATCAGAATATGACATGAGAACTATCCAGTTAGTATGCTAATAACTGAAGTACTAGAGGAAGCCCATCCTTCGGAGGGGTATATATTAATCGAGTGGATTATTTTTTGTCATACTTATGGCAATACCACAACAAAGTAAGTTTCATTAATCACCATTTTGCGCATACGACTAAAAATTGCTGATTTATGGTTCACTTTGCTCACTCAATCAGCAAGTCTTCCTTACCACCATAAAACTTTCTTCTGCCTTGCCTTTTTGCCAGCAGTGGCAGCGTGGTATTTCTATAACAGGCACTGTGATCAATTGATTGCTTATTTCTAGTTTGTTGTCCTTCTTCCCCCTTTCCTTCATGACTGCACCCGGATCGTTTAATTTTTGTGAATAACTGCTTATTTCCAGCATTGTTAGCATCTGTTTAATCTCAGCCTATGCTTTGCAGCTGGCGATTGCTGATTTGCATTTCTTTTATTAATTTCATTATTCCTTCGTGTTACATTTGTGTTTATGTCAGCGGCGAATCTTTGGTAAGTGCGGTTTCGGTGTATGACTGTTTCGCCGAAAGCCGTTTCGCCGAAATTTAATTAGTGCCTTCATTTTTTGGCGAAGCGCAAATGCCGTTTCGCCGAATCCCGCTTTGCCAAATTTTTTTTTCAAATTACGTGCCTCGCTCACGCTACCGCGCTCGCTGCGGCTAAACATATAACATCAGAAACCGCAACTAATCACAAATTCCTCAGAATTAAGAATGCATCTTTAACTTATTCAATGTTAAATTGTTAAAGAATATTTTGAGTCGGCGAAATGGGATTCAGCGAAACGGGAATTCCCCATTCACCGAATTTTGATCAGGGCTTAGTTTTCGGCGAAACAGGATTCGGCGAAACGGGAATCGGTGAAACGGGTATACGCCAGAATTCTGTCTCATTCTGTCTCAATCGGTCTCAACGCCAGAATTCTGTTACATTGTGTCCGAAATGATACAACGCAAACATATTGTCACCGTCCATCTTGGTAGATAAGAGCTCTTATGCATGCTCATAAAACCTTAGTTACAAGTGCCACTGAGACAGCACCGTCCTTTATCGCATTCTTACTGGTTAAAGATAGTTTTAAAAAAACCAATGGGAGTCTGACATTAACTTTTCATCTTTGTGTTCTTGCGTTCACCGCGGAATGGCCAGGTCCGCTGAGTCATTTTATCAGTGATACAAACTTCGAATAGAGTGTGAATGCGAGTTTTCACACAACATTTGCAAACATCCCCGGAAATTCAGGTTTCCCTTTTTTGATTCCCTTTTTTGGCCCTTTTTTGAGCCTGGGGCTCAACAATGGCCACAGGGAGACTTCGCGTCCTAACTGCTCAAACAGCACCAATACTGTATAAAATATAATATCTTCCAACAGAATGGGTTGAAACTTGAACGTCAGATGAACCTTTCCTGGGCGACTGGTCAAACAACCTCTAATAGAGGAATTGACCTCATTTGAAAAAAAACAAAACAGTTTAAATCGAATGATTTCGCTTGAAATACACACCAAGACTTAAAATCAAGCCTGTAATTTTGTACTATAGTCACTCAGCCAACTCACTTTCTTTTTAAGGTTCGTAAAAGGAGGGTAAAAAACCTTTTGTTGAGTTTCACTTTGCCTTTTCTCATTCCTGGTAAAATGTTCACTGATTTTTGTTGAAGCTGACCAAAAACTTTTTTTTAAGTTAGCCTACGGTTATGCAGGCTTAAATCTTCAACTGAATGAATCAACAAAACCCGACTTCATCTACTGCGTTATTTTTTTTTTGTCCACCTTGTTTGAAACAACAAAGATTCTTCTAAATCGTATTTGCAAAAACCCTAAATAAACTTTTTTAAATATGCGTTGTTGTATTTTTTTAAATGTACACTTAAAGCACTACACACATGACGGGTGAACAGTACCGTACACTGTAACGGTACACTGTACACTGTACACCGTACACTGTACCGTACACTGTACACCGTACACTGTACACCGTACACTGTAGCTGTAAATTCGAGTTGACTTCATTTTTCAAGGAAACCCCTAGCACATAACCAGAGCTTCCGGTCAGGGTGGCTCCAGGTGTTACCAACATGTGGTGACACCCCAGCCTGAAGCTCTGGTCTTGTGCTGGGGTTTCTTTGAAAAATAAAGCCAACTCGAATTTATAGCTTCGAAATATACGTCACTGTTTACCCGTTATGTGCGTAGTGATTCCAGTGTAATTTTTTTTTTAATTCCATGAGTGTGAAATAAGGTAAGAGACTAATAGGCAAAATTTACTTAATAAGCCGTAAAGATTTGATAATTTAATCGTAGTGCAACAAGCGGTTTCGATTTCATGGTTGACTTCCGTGTACTTTTGTTCGCATGAAAATAGAAATGGGAATGGTGAAACAATATTTGCGAGTTAATGAAATAGGACAATCTATTAGTAACTCGTTGGGAAGAATGATAAATAAACGTAAGAAATATGCTTGTTGTACACAAGCAATTAATGTACAGTCTGTAATTTTCAATCCAACAATCCGGGAGCGAGTTCACTGGTGAAATTGCTGGTTCATCTCAAATCAAGTTTAAAAATGTTGTAATTTAGAAACCCTTTCGCGTCAACAGACGACTTTTGAGAGTGTCCACCAGGCAGAAGGTAAAAAAAACAAATTGCGGGGATTCCTGGAGTCCCTGAAGAACGTGAGCACGGACTGTCCTGTGGTCAGAGTATACTTGGCTCGGATCGAATCCCTGGACCGATGCCCTGTGGTCAGAATATTCCGTTGCCAGCCAAGTGACGCCGGATATAGAATTCCGTGACCGACTAAGTCATGGGACCCTTTTGTTAAGGGACTTTATAAGTTAGGTCAACAAAATTGTAAAAAGTAGTCTGTCGAGGTGAGATACTCCGTAGAAGGAAACTTCAATTTTTACTTGTGAATACGTTCTCGCATTACTGGACTGGAATTTAAGGGGTGTACTGGTTATTTGCTTTCAAAGTGTAATTTGCCGTGTGATTGCGCTGTTCATTTTATTTGTTATGTTTTGCGTATTCGTCAACAACGTGATTCTTCTAGCGCAGTTAATACAGCAGTGCTCGAGTGACTAATGCAGGGAAGCCTACGTTAGGGTCACTTCTTACTTTCAATCATTAATGCAGAAATATATATTTGGACTTTTAATATGTTCGTCTAAAGCGGTATATCTAAGCGCGATCTAATAATATACAAACGCTAACTATCGTTACAATGGTGGAATATGTAGAAATCTATACGCAGATGATCGTTAAATAATACATTATTATCATTATTAATTACTTTTTTTAATGTGACGCTCTACTTACGTAAAGACTTTTAAACTCTTTACATTTTTAAAATATATTTTATTCATTGTTTTGTTATACGACAAATGGCCATCCACCCTTCTCCTTCTTTTCCATTCGACTGGCGATACCATCGGGGACCTTTTTGTCCCTGGCAGGTCTAACCTTGGTGGTAAGGCAGTTGAGATCCTAACCAACCTTTCGTAATTCAATCCCAACTTTCTATTGGCCATGCAATTATTGATTTTTTTTTTTTTACACGCATCTTAAATGCTGCCCCTTTTTATCTGGCAATCAGCGATCCCCGCGATCCTTGCCAGACCTGTTCCTCCGGCAACAAATTGATTATTACTATTACTATGACTCGTTTTTATAATTTTGTATGCCGTCTTCCACTTTTGAGGTCCGTTGTGGTGTGATTACTGATTCCACTAAAAACATGTATTGATTTTCTAACTCACCCCACCCCCCACCAACCTTCTCCGGAAAAGAAAAAAAAAACCGTGAATAATCATTTGCTAGTGTATGGGTTGAATTTCTCCATCAACCGGTTAGTTGTTCTCACTCGTTGTCGTCAAGTCATGATCACCCTAACATCGCATGAAATATTACCATGATCGTTTTCGTGGTTTGAAATCCATACTGGATGTACTGCATCCCGGAGAGACCCGACCTCCTCCAAGTTCGATCGTTTACTTTTAGTGTTTCCGGATGCAAAAGAGAATATGTTAATGTTGTTATCAATCTGTACCTTCCTAAAGCACCGAACAGAGCAAACAGAACGCACCACTGTTAGTGACAGTTTGGCTCCAAACTTGACGTCGTGCGTTCGCAGTGATGTTGCGTCAGCCGTTCAGTACCTTAACCAAACTACAATACAGTTCAACAAGCTCACCAGAGTATTCGACACGTCATACCTTCACCACGACCAAACCTGGCTAATGGATTTGACCATGATTGGTGTGACCAGGCGAGAGCAACGCCAAATTGCGAACGATCTCAGGGAGTTGGTTTGCTGGGGTGAAGGTTTGAGCATGCGCGAGTTAACAGTTTTGACGAAACAGATTCATCGCTGACGATGTTGACGTCAATCAAGCCGCATCTACACGGATATCAGCAGAGAATGAGCCAAACTGCCACCAACAGTGGTGCGTTTGGTTCGTTCTGTTTGGTCGTTTAGGAAGGTACCGAATGTTTATTTTGTGAGTTATTTCCATGAGTTAAAAAGAATTGCGCTATTTGCTTGTTAACAATGCTACAGTTTATTCGCGTATTTTTTGTGTACACCCGTTAGCTTCATTTGATTTTTACATTAGTACATCACACACCCATTTGGTCAGTGTGCATGCTTTCTTCAATCATAGAATTCAATCTTTCGCCATCTTGATTTCATGGCAATATTCCTATCGACGCGTTGTTGATTTCTCTCTTTGGTTGTCCTTCCCATGTTTGTGCATATTTTTTTTTACTATCTCCATGAGCGTTAGGCCTCCGACGAAACTACCGCAGTTTTGAACTCATCTAACACGCAAATGATTTACGATTACAACGGTGTTAGGCCAACCACTTAGTCTCATACGCTTGCGTATACTCGTTGTGTAGGCTGTGTAACCGTATGATGATTTTTTTCTCCTTCGTCCATTTGGAAAATGACTTGTAACGTAACAGATATAAATGACCGTAGCTTCCAGCCCAAAAAAAAAATAAAGGAAAATTTTAGGCTTCATCGAGCAACCGGCATCATTCTCAATTGCGATAATTGCAAAGGGTTGTGATTACGTCGATATTACGATAAGAAGATTGCAGTTTCTTGTTAAGTAACGTCAACAAGTATTTGTGCGATACGGGAAAAAAATTAGTTCCGGGTGCCACTAAAGTGAATGCCGCCACTCTTGCCCCGAACACCATTTGCCCCAGTCGGTGCACTCCTCTTACTGATAGTCTCTTTTTTCCTCCTTTCTGTTTAATGTCTTTTACATTTTTCAGCACGTCCAGATAGATTTGTGCTGTTTTTGCAACATTTTAAGGTGCTGTTTGAACCAATGCATAGTCTCTCATAAAGTCAGAATGCAAATAGGCCTATAGTATGAAATTTCATAATGGCGCTGATTTTGGTTTTGATGTGTCGTAACGTAACAGTCAACAAGGACAATTCAGGAGCCAATTGTTTCTTCCGCAACATTTTTTATTTTTATTTTGTTTTTTCGGATTAATAAAATAAACAAACACCCCGTCATAACGACCGGGGGCACTGCAGTGAAGACCAGTGTGCGGTCAGTTCGACTAAAAAAAAATATTCGTATGTCATCATGTAGCCGGGATTCGAACCGAGTCTTTCAATAACATGCAGATTACTCTATATCTTCTGAGACGCCGCAAACTGGCATTATAAGCCCAACTTCAGTCACACGTACTGACGGCCACATGATGACACTTGAATGGTTTCCGTCAAGATGCCGCACACATGGCTTTTCACTGCAATTTCCAACTGCTGTGACTGGTGGTTTATTTACATTTTTCTGTAGTTTAATTTTTTTTTATTTATCATGTGTTAATACGACTACACGCCTTAAAACGTGCTAAGGAAACAACAGCACTCTAGGGGGTTGAGGCGTAATGGGACTTCGTGTATCTTCTCTTAAATTTAGTTGGGTTTCTGTCTGAGACGTTTGCTGAGAATAGGTGAAACAAATCAATACAGATGAAATCTCATTTCCGTTACCCTGTCCCCTTAACCCCTTCGTTAGTGGTGTCCTCGAACAAGGATGTAAAGCATTCGGGCCAAAAACTAAGTTCCCACGCGCGCCACAAGCTTTGTGAGGACCCCTCAGAGATCCCGAGCAAAGCAAGCTGCAACAGCCGAGTGGTCAGCGTCCTCGTCTCCAAACCAAGAGAATGCCGCTTCAAATCCCACGACCGACCCAACTATCCAAAGTCATCAGAAATAATTCAGTAGTGAAAGGGTTAAATATCAGACTGCCTGAGCATGGAATTGAACTCTCTGCATTTAAAACCAAAGTCAGAAGCCCGAAGCGCCTTGTAATTATAGCGGTGGAGTTCGGAGTTTGGTCTCAAAGATCGAGGATTGAATTCCCCAATCAGAAAGCTGAAATTTGTCGAAAAGATATCTGAAGTAGGTTTGCGTATCTATTAATTTTACATTAACCGAGCCCATTTGGCTTTCTGTCCTGCAATGAATAGGTAAAATAAAATAAAAAATTCCACAGAAAAAGTCCACAGCAAAATGAAAAAAACCAGGAGCCACCAGTCGACGTTAGTTTTAAATTCTTTTACTTTTGTCCATTCCTTGGGGCCTGGTATAGAAGTATGCAACAAGCTACAATGTACTCTTATGGGCCGGTCGCAGTTACAACAAGAAATGTTGAATAAACTACGCTTATAGATTTTAATACGTTTTTATTCATCTGAAAAAAAAAAAAATTAAAAAAACCGACAGATAAGTAACTCCCCCTACTTCAGAAACGACTCTACGA
>JAHWFP010121040.1:39421-52548 GCA_023313725.1 Lithobius niger
TTTGGGAAAATTGTTTCGTCATGAGGAATTCTTTATATTATTGGCACGGATTATAAGACTGCAAGTATTTACTCAAACGATGTCGGATTTAGCTAATCCATTTAGCGTTGTTGCCATGGCAATGTCTCCTTTGCCATCGCGATTGAGTTCTAGCTGCGAGAATGCATAAACGCGCCCTAATTTCAGAAGGCACCCTTGCGGTCTTGATGATCAGCCCAAAGTGTTTACGTTTTCGTATTTTAAAATGCGTTAGTCACCATTTTGTTTTCCCAGCACACCTTTCCTTTAGGGCCTCAAGACACACAACCTTCAAATCTTGACATTCCTGGCCTCACACGACGTGAAGGGCTTCAGCTTGGAGTTTGATCTCTATTAAGAAAGCCTTCCCCTTGCAAGGGATTTCCCTCCGCGTGACTAACCTCCCATCCCAAGCGCCCCCCTCCCCACCTCTCTTCCCCGTCTTTTCCCCACCCAAGAAAAGGAGGGTGTCTCTACTTTGGCCCTACCGTACTTCCGTAAACACTCGTGACACAGCCGCACGGGCCAATCCACCCACGCCAGCTCCCTGCACGCGCTTGCCCGCAAACAAGCTCCGCCCTTGGCTTTCCCTCCCATCACGACCAACAACAATCATCACGCACGAGAAGGGTTCGACAAAATGGACTGGTTTCAATTTCATGTTTTTCCCTTAGCGATGATTAGAGACTATTACTGCGTGTTTTTCGGCTTTCCGGAGCCGCAAGCTAAACGAAAACGAAACCAATCGAGGCAGAATAATGTCAAAATAAAATCATTCCGCCGCCAGGAAATACGTTTATTGAAGTAGCATAACCTGATATTCATCTGAAATTTTATTTTTATCACTTTTTTTTTCCGATTCACAACAGAAGGAGGAATCATTTTCCCACCCTTTGATTTTCCTGTGGCATCCGAAACCCCTAAAAGGGGAAAGATTCCACACAGTTTTCGCCGTTGAATCCACTTATATCGGAGTAGAAATGGTTGGTGACACAGGCAAATTCTGTTCCCAGCCACGATCCACAAAATGTTTTATTGCATCTATTCCACTTTGAATGGCGGATTACGCGAATTTGGTGGATTCTTTCATTTTTATTTGGGGGGGGGGGGGGGGGGGGGGGGGGTGTTGAATATGACATCGCTGCTTTTTGAACCTCTTCTTTTGGCTCTCTTCAACTTTGGATCGCCTCTTCTGTTGTTTGGTTTGTCACTAATTTAGTTTATTACATTGGCAAATTATAAAAGAAGAAACTTGTTTCTCGTGTCGTTTTCTAAAAAAAAGTAGGACGGCTGGGTCGTTTTATTTAGTAGTTACTAGGACAGCTCCTGGAACATGGCCGGTTTTAAAGAGCATTGTTATTTGCCGTTTGCATGAAAATTCTGCGACGTCACTACATCTGCCAATTATTGTTGAAGGTCCTCAGAAACTAAACACCACTGTTAGCAGTCGTCGCCCACCTCCCAGTCGCCTAAGCCTCCGAGATTCCCACTACTGACGTCAATAGAATAAAGATTATCGACATTCCCACTGCGGACACACAAACAAACAAACAAAAAAGACTACGGTCTTAGTCATACAGATTGATTCTTAGACCCTCAATTTAAAGAGTTTCTTAAAAAGTTCATTTGTCTGCCTTTTCGAGCTGGCTTGCTGCAGTAACTTTCTTTTTTTTTAGTTATTTTTAGTTTTTGCTAAATAACTTGAGAAGGATTTAAGCTACCTGCCTGAGATTAGATCCAGTCGAAAGCTCTAAAAACAAGCGGCTGCTGCGACTGCCTAGTCTCAACTGGCTTCTGCACAGTGGATACTTCTGGCACTTCCGCTTCATACTTCCTGTTTTTTTTTATTCATTCTAAGTAATTTTTGGACGCCGAGTGAAATGGTGAAAACAGTTTGTCTCTATCTTTTACCACATCCGTAATCCCCTTCCGCCCTCCTCCCCCCACCCCCCACGAAAAATTAAGAACCCAAAAATAAAAAGACAAACGCATACTCCCACCGCACACCAAAATGCATTTCTTCCCCTCCACTCGCACTCGCTGGCTCAAGTACAGGTCCTATCATTATGGACGAGTTAAATTAAAGGATAACTCATAACACAGTTAAATATTGCAAACGTGACTTACATTCCTAGTATCAAACACCGGGAGAAGCTTAAGACAGGGAAATTCAATCCACTCTGCAGCATCCAGGGGCCCTGGATGCCACAAACTATGTCACAAACTATGCAGGTGAAAGAACCTACTAAGTATCAGCCAATACAAGTAGTGATATCAGAATAAAAATAGCTACTATCCAGCTTTCTACACGGTGTACCAACCTAACCCAGGCACTGTGTTCCCCTTAGAAAGTAGCGATGTCACCCCCGCCACCAAACAACTGCCAAGCTAATCCCACCGACTATCATTAGATCAAAGGTTAAATGAGAAACGCGACCATTGCAAAGGTCATTTTTTTTTTGTTTAACGTCTGAACTAATAGTTGGTGGGATCAGCACGGTTTCAATTAAACTTTAAAACGGTTTGCTACATATTTCCGAGTAAAGGCAAAAGTAATTTCACAATACTTATTCATCTTAGAATTTGATGTTTGCGTCGACTTCAAGCTCTTACAGCGTATATAAATAATATGTATAACACCAACCCTTCTTTAATAATGCGGTAACTTGCAACGATCTCCATTAACCATTAACGCTACCATCCACGCCAGTATCATGCAGGAAATTAAATTCGCCATTTTGGGGGGAAAAGTGTGCTGAGAGCTACGAAGTCTTTGCGGATGTAAGAGCAGTAACAGGCTTCCCCAATAGAGCAGTGACATTTGCCGCCATATTGGCACCAAATTGGAACCAGTATGGGTTTTGGAGGGCATAACTACAAGGTGCACTACATAAAAATGGAGGGAAAAACAACGGAAGAGCCGGAAGAGCCGGGAAGAGCCGGTTTTCTTAGGCTTAAAATAACGTTGTTTTCTCCAACAACAAAAATCGTGCGTTTTAGGTCTAAAAAATCACTCTTCACAGCATCGGCTTCAGATGACGCCCTTCTCTGCAGTGCCCCTTTCAGCTAACCCATTAAGACTCCAGCATAAAGTTATATACAATAATACTACGTCGTGTCACTGCTCTATAGTGGTAATAGTAAGGCTTCGTGGTAATAGTTTAAGCAGAGTTGTAAATATTCTTCAGCGGTGGAGTAAGTAAATTTTTTCCCCCTTTCTTCCCCCTTTATTTAAGAGGTATGCGCCTAAAAAGAGGTGGTCGCCGTAAAAATTCAGTTAGATAAATAAGTCATATTTTTTCTCGGCGGCAGCATCCTGTATATTCGATATTTCGACGGCATTGATGATACTAAAGCAGCGATACTAAAAGCCAATTTTAAGCAGTAAAACTTTCTGTGTTACATGAATACCACACAATCAGTATTTCTCATACAGTTTTCATGGACGAGTACACGCTATAAATTCCCGTCATTTTTTGCGGTGAACAGCTAGTATTAAAATAAAATATACCCTTATCTACATTTGACTCCAAAATAGAAATACTCACCAATGGATTTGCTGAGCGAGCCATAGTTCGGTGAAAACCGAGCTATTTAGAAATTCTTTATAAAGTAGATGTTTTCATAGATTTTAACGAAATTCTTTACGGGCGCTTGGCAAACGATAGTATCAACTTTTTTAATTTTTAATTATTTCGTTTAATATTGCGCAAAAAATGGTGGATACAACTGTTCACAATTGTTCGCTTGTATTGTCGTAATACACATATGAAACCTCAGAAATGTCTCCCACCCTAAATATTTAAAGATTTCATCCGAAGCGTTATTAAATACTAGCTGTTCACCCGTCAAAAACAACGGAATTTACAAAATGCACTTAAAATATGTAAAAAAAAATGTATTTTTAATTTTTTAATGTTTAATTTTTTTGGAATTAAAATAAAAATTTAGAATTCTTGAATTTTTAACAATTGTAATTCAAAAGTTGTCGGAATCAGAGGTCCATTACGGCTTCCCCGTGTTTTACTTTAGTCCACAGGACAACGCCAACCATTAAAGTCCAATAACCAACAAAGGGTTTAACAAAGGGTTTAACAAAGGGTTTAACGAGCGTTAACCACTCCTGGTCATCTGCCCGAAGCCCTAAGGCCCTAGGTCCAGTAACCAGTAAGTCTTTTAACAATTGGCCAACCAACAATGACAGTTACGTATGACACATTTCCCAGCAATGTCGTTTAGCCAAGAAGAATGCACTTATCATTTGCTGATCTATATTTGGGAAAAGTAAAAATGGTAAAAACATTTGACTACGGGAGTAAGGTTTCACGTGGACCAAACAAGTCCAGCAACAATGCAGTAGCTGAAACCTTACAGGAAAGTTTACTTTGTGTTCCTTGTGTTCCGACTTCGGATCAGTTAAACCATACCTTACGCATCAAACGAGTTCGTTTTTGTTTTCTAATTCTCCTTAATACCTGGGTTTCCCGTTACGGTTTGCCCATGGTTTTCCCTTAGTCTACAGGAGAACTCCAATAATTAAAAGTCCAGCAGCCAGTAAGTCTCTGCGGATGGCTCAAAGGTCGTGGGTTCGATTCCACGCTCAAGTTATCTGATATAATACAAGTCCAAAAGGCAACGTAAATAGGTTTGCATCTGTATTTTTTTTTCTCACGAATAAGGTGAAGTATCACAAAGGGGGCGTCGGACGAACGTCTAACTGGAAAACCGTCTAATGGGATAATTGTCTAAAATCTGCCTAAATAAAAAATCTGGAAAAGCATCTAAACGGAATATCGTATAATGGATAATTGTATAATGGATAAACGTCTAACTGGATTAACGTCTAACTACGGTTTCTAATGTTATATGTATAGCCGCAACGAGCGCTGCAGCGCGAGCGAGGCAGGGATATTAGACGATTTTCCATTATAGGAATTTCCAGTTAGACGCTTTTACATTATACGAATTTCCTGTTAGATGATATTCCGTTATACTGTTTTCCGTTATACGTTCTTCCAATTATGTGATTTTCCAGTTAGACGATTATCCCTCGCCCCATCACAAAGCATACGATTTGCATTAAACTGAAAGATGGGTTGTCAATTATTTCCGAACAAAGACAAAAGTTTAAACAGATTTTCCAATTTCGATTAATTTTTTTAATATTAAAAAGGGTTTAAAGGGTTTAACGAGCGTTAATCACTCCTGGGCATCTGCCCGAAGCCGTAAGACCCTATGTCTGCAACAGCCAGATATTAATATAAAATTTTTAATAAAACAATGTCAGTTGTTGTTGTATCATACGTAACTGACATCAGTTGCGTATGATACAACAACAACTGACATTGTTTTATTAAAACAATAATGCAAATCGTATGGTTTGTGATACTTCACCTTATTCGTGAGAAAACAAATACAGATGCAAACCTATTTACGTTGTCTTTCGTACTTGTATATGTCAGACTGCGTGAGCGGGGAATCGAACCTACGACCTTTAAGGCGTCGGCTTGCCGTCCTGTTTAATTCTTTGCGAGACTTCATGTTCATGTGAGGTTCACGGGGTTTCAGACGTACGTACGAATGCACGGTTAATAAATACGGATGAAAACATATTTTCATTGCCTTTTGGACTTAAAAAAGTTAGAATACCTGAACGGGAATTGAACGCTCGACCTTTGAGATCTACTGCCGAAGCTCTACCGCGTAAGCCACACTGACACGGCCAAGAGTGTAAGGCTATATCGTACGTGCGTTTGTACGTAAAAATAAACTGCTATTATATATGCTCGATTGCCTCCGTAGTTTCAACAAAGCTTTCAATCATTGTACACTACCCCTTTCAACACTTCTTTTAATATCCTCTTCCAAGAGTCTCCTCACTGAACTTTGCCGTGGAATCCTGACCATCTCGGCCCAAATTACAGTCCCGCACCTTCTCACGATCTGCGGGCAAAATAATTGCGGGAAAAAGACCTCCAGACACGACAGTCAAGGAACGCACTCTACCGGACGATGAAATAACCAAGGCAAAAAAAAAAAAAAAACAGTTGGTTGGATGGGGGGAATGTATTTATAATTGATCGCTTGAGGGACACCTGCGTATCACAGGGAATAAAATAAAAAAAATTTTAGAATGTGTTTTTGACAACACAATGTAAAAATTACGGGAACAAATTGAATGCTATCAGCGGTCAGGAATGCGGGAATCGGCTAACATGGTAATCTTGTTCGTGTAATCTGTGTCTGCGAGAAAATGACAAGTTGGACTAACAATGCACGCATAGAATTTTTTTCAATTTCCCCCCCCCCCCGACCCCTAAGGGGAGGGGGGACGCGCACAGGGCGGTCAAATTGTAGTCAAATTGTCTCTCTTTGTCTGTGTACGGAGTTGGTTTGTTTTGGGTGACAATCTGTTTGTACGCCTGTGTTTGTCTGTTTGAAGCACTTTGGCATTTTTTTCCAGATTTTAATTTACTTCAAATTTTCAAAAATTTGAGGTAACGTGTTTGAAATTTCCCGCGATGTCATTATCATAGGCGTGTCGAGGTTCCGTGTATGTTGAAACATTGCGAAAGTCGTTATCCAAACTCACCCTTCCCTGTGAAATTCGAGCCAAGGCAACTAAAATAACTACAGTAACAACAACAACAACAACCACAACAACGACATCGACAACAACGTTGAACAACTGCGGAGTTCGTGTCTGGAATCAGTCGTTGAGGTAATTTCAAGGGTCACTGTATAAACGTGGAGGTAAAATCATTAGCGTAATTTGTCAAGTCTATGCTGTGAAGAGCGGATTTTTTGTGCTAAAAAAGCTCAACTTTTTTATTTGTTGGCAGCCTTTGGGATCTTTTTTCTTCCGCGTCACAACCAGAATATAACTTTCTAAGCGTACGGAATTGGCTAAAACAACGTTTATTAGGCCTACGAAAGCGGCTCTCACAGCATTTGCTTGACTAAGACGCTGTTTGTTTTTCCTTCCAGCGCCCCTTGCAGCTAGCTCAACGACTCATTCCAGATTCGAGCGCTACAGGTAGTATGGAATTATTGCTTCTGTTCTACAGGAAAATCGATACAAACACAGCAAGCTAACAACGAGCACGTTTCTAAACTCACTGAACTTCTGAGAGTTTGTCGCCACAGGTAGTGTTGTTCTTAAACACGCAGTGAATTTTCCGATCTCTCAGCGTGACGTCACTGCAGAATCAGCTAGCTAAACATGGTGAACCTACAGTGTTTCAGTTATAAACGTATTTATCGGCCGGTGTTTGACGTAGAACTGCTTAGCAACGCCCTTGACAACACATGTAGCATTTATCTTCAAGAGTGCTGGCGTAGATTAGAAAGTTAACTAGACATAGCACCTCACTTCTTCCCGTCCTACGCGGGCCTGTAGCGGTAGTTGCGGCTACTAATATCTCTGATAATGCTTTGCCTTCGTGCTGCTTCGAAGGCAAAAGCATTATCAGAGATATTAGTAGCCGCAATAACCGCTAGGGCTCTACGTAGAACTAGAAGAAGTGAACTTTCTAATCTATGGCGCTGGTGAGCATCAATGGTGAGCAAAAGTTCTTAAAAACATTTCTTTCGTGAAATTGGAGCGCCATTTCTCTCATCGATGCATTCATTAAGTACGTTCTAAAATAACTCACACGTGACGTCACTTTTGATCAGAGTAATCTTCGCTGTTCGATGAGAAGTTCGATGAGTTTAAGAAATTACTCATAAGTATCATGGGTAAAAAACCGGAAGCTTGTTTGATCTACGACTTAAACCGTTAAAGGGTAAATTGAAACTAGTTAAAAGGACATACCTTCTCACTATATTCGAACATTCAGCGCAGGTTAGAGTGAATGTAGCAAAACCATTCCTCACGAGGGGAAAAATAGGAAAATGAATGCCTTTGCTACATTTGCACACTTCTGAACTAATGTTGCAAAACTGGTGCAAGAAAGCCAACCGGGAGGAATCCAAAGCCACAGTCACTTCGTGGTCACTTGAGTCACCATTTTGGGTGGATAACAGGGTTAACGGTCATACACCCAGACCCGGAGGTGATCTGTCATGACCTGGTGACCTGCATACCCAAGTAACCCAAGTGCTCTGGTTTGTCTTGTTCAGTAGGACGATATTTATGAGCAGCCAGAAACCTCTGCTACATAGCTGCGAGTTTTACAGCATATAAGTTTTTTTTTTATATCTTTTTTGCCTCTCAAGTTGAAGTAGTATCTGTTGCCTAATTTCGTTGAATTGACCAAATGAACCTGCTTGTATTAGCTTTTAATTGTGTCGGGTTAGTGAAGAATTGAACTTACGAGTGATGAATTTTCTGGGTAATTGGGAATTTACATTAACTGGCTAACTTTGAGTCACTTGGTCACCTCGGGCCAAGGGTCACACCGGGTCATGTCTGGTCAATTGGGTCACCGGGTTTGGGTCACGGTTCTAAAAAATGTTGCTCACCAGGGTAAAATATGTGACAGTTCCAACTCAGGGAGCCGAAATCATAATATAATGACAAAATAAAAAATGACAAGTGATAAATAATGACAAATGACAAATGTAATGACATAATTTAGGAGGAACGAAGTGAGTGTAGTCATTAACCATGACTGATAATAATAATAAAAAAAAAACTAGAGTCTGCCATCCAAACAGTAAACCGTCAAGTTCCATAAAAAAAGACTATCAAACTAACCACATATAAACCGTTTTTAAAGCTGAGTAGCTTTAGCTTACAGAAACACTGAAAGATGAAAAGTATATGTGCTATTATAAAGAAAACGGTAACTAAAAATGTTCTTTTCAATTTTTTTACAGGCCCTCAGTGGTTTCCTTATGATGACGACTCAGAATGGCAAATTGCTGTACATCTCCGACAATGCCGCTGAATACCTTGGACATTCGATGGTAAGCCACATTTTTGCTCGCTTGTTCCATTCATTTTACTTAATACCTTGTAGGTTATGCAGAATTCTTCCAGTCTATTCGTAGCACCAGCTGCATCATCACAATGATATATTTAGCTGAGCGAAGCAAGCGAAAGCCTATGCTGGTCACCTTTTCATGTACTTCGTGACATGAGTATTTTTAAACCCCAGATACGCATTACGCTTGATTGGCACAGGCAAAGTAGGTATACCAGACTGTGTATGTGTGACAGCAGTGGCAGTGAATATTTATCTGCTGGAAGATTTCTAAATTACTTCGTATCTGTTGTCTTAGATAATTCTGGGCAAAGAGATTCTCCAGCCGTCCGTTTATCTCACTGCTTTGCCTGTAGAGGAGAATATGTGTGTGTGTGTGTCGACGGGGAGGGGGGGGGGTACGTTTTTTTTTTATTGGGGGGAGGGGGGGGAAAGCATCCATATCTGCTCTGGACATTCATTCATACCTGCATTTAGCAAACGAAGACTCAATCTGTCAAGTGCATTTTCTGGTTAATTCGTTGGTCGCTAGGTAACTAGGTAGTGTTAACGAAGTGTGAAATAACATTAAAATCTAGCTTTAAACTTAAAGGCGGGTTGCCACCAATGAAAGTCTGCAACATCTAGCGCTCTCTAGCGGTTGCTCCCAGCAAGCAAAGGAATACACAAAGAAATATCTTTTAAAACCACAAACAAGCTACGCGCCCCCTTAATTGTTGAGTATTTTTGGACGTCCTCGTGCACCTTGGAGTGATCTGTAACGGTTATCGATATTACTGTCACTAGATGGCGTCACGCTATTTTACTTCATATTCTACCATGGCGCCATCTAGTGGCAGTCATATTGTTAACCTTTACAGCTTGCTTCCAGGTGCACGAGGACGTACCAAATTTTCACTCAATAATTAAGGAGGGACGCGTGGCGATTTTGTTGTGATAAACGATCATTCTTTGTGCATTCCTTTGTTGGCTGCGAGCAAGCGCTAGCGATAACTAAACCATGCGCCACGGCTGTTTGCTGTGACGCGCATATCACGTGACTCGACTCGTCCACTCAGACGGCCGAAGATCCGCTATTCTCGTTCGTCTTTGGCTAACTCACGATGACATCACGCCAAACAGCCGTGGCTCGTGGTATACATAACGCTAGATGGTGCTAGATGCTACAAACTTTTGTTTGGCGGCAGTCCGCCTTTAACCTCTGCATACAGTGGAATGCGGAGAGCAAAAACGCTGCATAGTCTCATGTATTAGTTCCTACAGGCGGGACTGACCAGAAAGGGGAGCAAGTGTGGCTTCTGTCCATCAGGGGAAGTAGCCCATCAGCAGAGGCTAAAAAAATAAAACTGCCAAAAGGGTGTTCAGTATGTTCATGTTTTCAAACAAAAAAGCCACAAAAGGTTACAAAAAAAAGTCCGTAGAGTGCCTGCGGGGCCCAAAGCGTACTTGGCCCACAGAAAGGTGTGAGGGATCCATCAGACCAGTGGGCGGCCCTTCCTACAAATAGTGTTGCGTATAGATAAATGTGGTCGGTGGTATCATGTATGTGGAAGGATTTAAGAGTAACCGATCAACCCCCGTCTTGTGTTGCTTCCCTTGCAGAAGCCTGGAATTGTCACTGGCTGTTACTACTGCCGCCCTACTTTTTTAGGGGTGTCACAATCCTTGTTGCCTGGAATTGGAGTTCAAATTACAGTTCGTTGCGTTCGAGTGAACTCTGATCCATTTTTACTCGTGTACCTTCCCTGCTGTGAGACTATTTCAGACAATGCGTTTGGGTCTTAAAGAAGTTTGATTTTTTACAGTAAAGTTTATCTTCTGTTAGTTTAAGGTAACCCAGTGTGATAAACCGCGGTTTAAAGCGAACAGACTGTCAAACTGAGCCACTTGGGAGCGAACGACTTGACAAGTACAGTAGTAACAAGCGACGCCACCGAAAACAATAAGCCGAAGGCCGTTTAGAATCGGAATGACGTGATGACATCTCCGATGTTGAAGACTTCATTCGTATCCATCGTGAAATGCTGACTCAACCCCATACACACGTTTGACATATAGGCTAATGTGTCAGTCTTAAGAGTCTACGGATACGTTAACAAGTGCCTAGACTTTGAATAGTCAAAAGTAAAAATGGCAATCAACGAAAATACACCAAGGCATCTTCTCGTTTTGATTGGCAGCTCGCAGCGCGAGAGGGGGGGGTCAGAGACGCTAGCCGGGAGGGCCGTGCTCCGAATGCCCCGCACACCAATGAAGTCTCCGGCGGGAAGTTATTCTTCCCTCACAAAAGGACAAAGTTCACAACTAAATCTCCATTCTGTGGCGCAGGTGTACAAAGGGAATAACAACATTCCAGAATATTCACGTTTTTTTTCTGCTCCCTAGCGTAGGATTACACATACGTGTGTATGAGTGGCCCACCAACGTGCCTTAAAAACCCCCTTAGGTCCTGTGATTTATAAGCCTAGTGTGGGCACTGACTGGGCACCTGTCATTGTATATGGGTTCTCTGCTGTGGTCCTAATTGTTTGTTTTACTGTTACTGTCCAACACTCCCGAGAACTTTGTGGGAGATTCCGGGAATTTAGTGATAATAGCCGTGTAAGTAGAACGATTGGACTCGAAAGCCAGAGAAAAGAGACCCACAATTTACCTTTTTCTATACTGTGCTTAAAATTTTGTAGGTTATAGGTACGTAAAAGAATGCAAAAAGGAATTAAAACAGCTATTTGTTCACTTGCATAAATTTTTGTGATCAGTAAAACCAGGTAAAATTTATTCACTGTTTAATCATTGCTGTTTAGAACTTATCTCGGCAGTTACTGACGGCTGCAATGTTTCGTGAAATGGTAGGCTAATTCTCGGTAAGCTGGCAGTTCTCCATAGGTTTTCAGCAATTTTTGTGGACACTTATTTCTATGATTGGGAATTATTGGACAAACTAGCATTTCTTAAAATGTCTCATAATCTTTTTATAGTCGTTCTCGGGGAGGTTGGCAATATCAGTTCATTATTAGTGGAAGGGAGGATTAGGATGCCTGGTTTTGTTGGCATTACATATGGAAGCTGGTATTTCTTATTGGAGGATATGGGGGAAGAGTATTATTTTTTATTGGAGCACATTGGGAAGATTGGTATGTCTTATTGGAAGATAGCTATAGTAACCCGTTCAAGGTTGCAACCCATCAAACCCGTCTAAGGGCTGCATACACACGTTGCGCACCCGTTGGCATGACTCCATCGGTGTCTTCCATTGCCCGTATTGCAGAAGAGCCGCTCGTGAGCAATTTCTCAGGCGGCATTGTTATCGCTCTTGAGGGTAATAGTCCTCGATCGCTTGTGGTATTAAAAACGTAAACTATAGCAGAGTCGCTCGCTGCTGCTCGCTGCTCCAATAATGAATCAAATGATCAGAATCAAGTTAGCATTTTTCTAATGCTTCAATTCATGAACGAATTCTTAATTCAATACTAAGAAAGTGAATTAATTTATTCTTCGGATTTTTTCATGTCGTATCATTAAAAGGCCAACCCTCTCACTATTTTTGAGTATCTCGCGCGTGAGGGAATACATCAAAACCATCTCACACTAGGAAAAAAGGAGGAAAATGAAAGCGTTTACAATATTTACATACGTTTGATGTAGTGTTGTCAAACTGAGTCACACAAGAGTCAACATGGAGGCAACCATCTCGAAGCACCCATTGACACCACAGTTATTTCTCATCTCAGTTGTTTTGAGGAGAAATGACACCCATTATTTTCCTGTAAGAAATTTCAGTCTTCCCAATGTCGTCCAGTAAGAAATGTCAGTTTTTCTAATACACTCCAATAGAAAATGAGTCTTCCAATATCCTCAAATAAGAAATACTAGCCTTTCCAGTGTCGTCCAGTAAGAAATGTCAGTCTTTCTAGTACACTTCAATAGAAAATGAGTCTTCCAATATCCTCAATAAGAAATACTATTCCCAATGTCGTCCAGTAAGAAATGTCAGTATTTCTAATACACTTCAATAGAAAATAACAGTCTTCCAATATCCTCAAATAAGGAATACTAGCCTTTCCAATGTCCTCCAGTAAGAGATGTCAGTCTTTCTAATACACTTCAATAGAAAATGAGTCTTCCAATATCTTCAATAAGAAATACTATTCCCAATGTCGTCCAGTAAGAAATATCAGT
>JAHWFP010121041.1:0-11070 GCA_023313725.1 Lithobius niger
TAAGACTTCTACTTTTAAGCATTACTTTTGATTTATTCGATCTTATTATATAGATGGCGCTTCTGCCACGTCTGTGTCTGCTGACCTTTCGCTTTGCAGCTCTACAGCTACATTCTTTAACCTCGACTGTTGGCATCCTTTTCGCTCCATAGCGTTAAGTTTGTTATGGTCTTGTCTTTTGTATTGTAGCGCTTTAGCGGTTTTTGAATTGTTGGCATAAATTAGGGCCTAATTCGACTTTTGGACGGGCGCCAATAACACGTGTTGGCGTGTCATGTCTTCCTTGATTCCACACTTGCTCTGCATCCGTATCATTCCTTTAATACCACGGTCAAACACTAGCGTCGCTCCGGAGGGTCATGCGTTTTCGCGTATCCATTTTTTGGTACGCTACACGGGCCACATGTCTCGTCGACACTGGCGGTATACGGTTCTAGAGGTCTACCGGCATGGAGTGAACTGACTAGTCTTAATTCTGAATCCACATTAGGGAGGGCCGGTAGTCTCTGCTTTGAGGCGAAGCCTAACCACACCTATCAGATCCATAACGTTAGCCGCCCTTCGCTGGTAAGGTTAGGCTTCACCACAAAACAAAAACTTCCTGATCTCCGTAATGTGGGTCCAGGACTGGCGGTCCTGTCCTGTTCTTTGGGTAACCGTCAATATAATCCTACAAAACCCCCATAACGGTAAGGGACCCATCAAGTTTTCGCCACGTAAAGTTGTGATATGAGCCAAAATGGCTGCTGCCAAGTTTTGTGGTCTAAACCGTGATCACTGAAGCTGAACTGATACCATCGAGGTGTCAGTTAAGGTTGAGTGTTCAGAGTTGGGATGGAAAACTTGGTGGCAGCTGTTTTGGGTTTGATATCATAACTTTATGTGGCGTAAACTTAGCGAGTCCCTTTACCCTTTTGGTGTTTTTGTATATCACCCCTTTTGGTCGTTTTAGGGTTTTGCTTTGGTGAATATATTGGTTGTGGGCTCCTTTCGTAAATGCAGTTGTAAATTGTTGCTTGAACAGCCTAAGGAAAATCTTAACTTTGGTATAATCAATGGCCAATGATTAATTATGTTAGAAAATAAAAACGAACTCGTCTGATGCTTAACGTAGAGTTTAAAACAGCAAACTCATCAAAACAGCAAAGGAACACAAATAAACTTTCGAGTTAGGTTTCAGATACTGCAGTGTTGATGTGCTGTTTAGTCCACGTGAAACCTTACTGTGTTACATTTGATTGTAAAACAGAAACAAGTGGTTGGTTTATAAAAAAAAAAAAAATTAAAATTAAATTTCATTTAGTAGTCCGAGATGTGAAGTCTCTATACTTGAAGAACGACCGCGTGCTCTATTGGCAGGTAAACCGAAGACTATGTGAAAATGTGAACGAGTTTACATTGCGTAAAATCTTGTATACGGATCTCTATAGCGGCCTTTTTGCGTATAGAAACTGTTAGATATCAGCACTCGGAAAGCAAGCGACACCTACATTTATTAATTTTTCTGTATTTCGTTGCAGTGGCGTATTTTTTTTTTCTTAATTCTCACACGATTTATAGGTTTTCCCGTAATTTTCTTCTTTCTAATAATAATCAAAGCAAATCTACTTTTTGCTCATCAAATAAATCATGGGTTTTTCCATTAAGCTCACGGAAAGTCCCGGCTCCAAATTTTGGTCTGCATTGAATTGCTTTTCCAGAAAACAGTTTTCACGCCCGACTGATCGCTAAAAGGCCGTTTAATTTAAGCCGAAAATAACTACGGGTATAGCCGTAATTGGAGGAAGGACAGGAAATTTTCCATTTCTTTTGCGAACAATGTCTGGAATAAGGACGATTTTAACAGCTTTTTTGTTGTTGTTGTTTTTGTTGTGATCACCTTCCTCTTCGCGTACAGAAATTGGCCCGTTTTGTATTTTCAATTGGTGCTCCCACGAGGATGTAAATAAACAAAGATCCCGTGTAAAATTCCGGAGTTAAGATTTAAAATTTAGACTTGAGTGATGAAACATGGTAAAGATTTACTGAGCATGCGCAATAGCGCCATATTCGCTGCGGGGCTTGCGTCAGAAGCCAGTCGTTGAGCTAACTGCAGGGACACAATAATGGTGTAAAAAAATAAAACAACTGCGTCTTTTAGTTGAGAGCCAGGGGTGTGAGAATAGATTTCTTAGGTCTATTTTTCTGGCTGCTCCCCATGAAGCACTAACTAACACAATACTTGATTCACTTACCGTTAGACAATCCCTTAATAAATCCATTTTCAGATAAGGTGACTAGTAGAGAATAGTTGGTTTAATCCTAGGATGTTAGTTCGTCGACCTTTCTCTCGCTGGTAAACACCAACAACTGATTCTGCTTGTGGCCTCCCCCACAACCCGGCCCCTTTATTCACCTATGTTGTATCCCTTCCCCCCCCCCCCCAACCCATATCTTTAAGCTTGTTTTTTTTTTTTTAATTCGTTCTCTCCTTCATTTTTGTCCCATGCTGCGTCCGATTTTTCCCACACCCCCACCCCGGCACAGGGCTCAACTTCATCACACACTGGGGCTTACCTCCTTTAACCCTTTCGTTTCCCACTCCCTGTGTTCACCTTCACTCGCACGCTACGTGGTAAGCTACTACAGTATTATCGCTTGTATATTAATGCCTTTTCTGGGTTTATTGCTAATTTTTAACCTGTATTACGCTGTGGTCATACTCAGTCTGATTTTGATCCATTTTATCTGTTTTTAGAACCTGTTTAAGCGGCCGTACGTGCTTCTTTACGACACCTGTTTGGTTGATACCATGATAGCCATTATGTAAGTCACTATTTTTTATCTTTTTTATCCTGTTTGTTGAGAAAAAATGCCGAACGGGGAAAAATCTAACTGATTAGAGCTAGGCATGGAGCTTTTGCATTTATATTTATGTTTATTTTGACTTGTGTAACGATACAGCCTGATAAGTCCTCCCGTTGGGACACAAAGTTAAAAACGCCAACAATAATTTGCTCTGACAAAACCTATGCGAACCCTTCTCGAGGTTGCTAGACTTTATCAGTCAGGTGGCAGTTTTACGAGGCGAAATTAGTGACGTTTTAAAATTTTTCCCGCAACGGGAGGACATGGGTTGTTCGGCTGCTTCGTCCTAAGGTGAAGCTCCCTAAGTTTATTCAGTAGTATCGCGTTGCACTGGAGATTGTAAACAAACGCCTTAACCTTATCGTTCCCACCTTGATGTTTGTTCGTCTTGTCAGCCATCGTGTGGGCCATCTAGTCTGATTGAGCGGGATCTGCTTAGGGACCGGTCATCTGTGGCGTTTTGACAAAAGGGCATAAGTCCATTATTGGCATTGTTGAGGTTAGTCCAAAAATGGCTTGTCTATACATTATCTTTGCTTTGACAAAGAGAGGTTAGTCTACCCTAGCATTTTCTAGCTTATTTTGTATATGTCCGTTGGAGGTAAGTCCACAAGCAGTCAATCTAATTTGACAAACGGAGCTAAGTCCAACATACCTACTTCTGTTCCAAAAATGGACTTATGTCAAAACGCCACAGATTGATTTATTTTATCGCCTGAAAAAAAGCAGATAAAATTCGGGAGGGGGGGGGGGGGCAAGCTTGATATGCGACCTCGCGGGTGGCGGGGGGGGGGTCATACATTTTTTAGGTCATGTCAAGGGGAGGTGACTAAAAAATAAATTACCAAACTGAAGAAAAAGTCATTATTGGATATCAACATTGACACTTTCAGCAGTCAATATTTCTATAAACGCCTCACCTTCTGGAGGGTAATTTGGAGGTCACATTTTCATTTCCTCCACACACCCCCTCTCTCCCCCGGCCATATATAGTGACCGTTCCCTAAAGCACCGTTGTTTTACTGGCAGCATTTTGACCCAACGCCAAGCCAGTTTATACGAGTCAGAACTCTTGCTGTTGTTCCCACCAACGTTTTCTGAAATTTATATTTACCCCAGTCGGCCTTGTTTAAAGGGCAAATACATCCATTTTGACATGCATGCTTTACACAATAACTAAACACAAGAATTGCCGTAAGAATACGTTACGTACCAACTGAGATAGCTCTATTGGTAGTGAGAGCTTGAGCGTCTGACGGCCTTAGCTGGCCACTACAACTGTCGGCCAGCTAAGGCCGTCGGACGCTTGAGCTCTCACAGCCAATAGATCTATCTCAATCGGCTGCGAGTCGAAATCGAAAAGTAACATCTGTCGGCATTAATTTCCGCGCGTTCCAGCAAAACAGTGGCGGTCTCCGTGTCGTGTTTTGGTGATGCAATAATTAAATTGTTGTATCGGACGTACGTAACGTATTCTTACCGCAGTTCTTGTGTTTAGTTATTGTGTAAGTGATCCAAAAGTAAACCATGCATGTCAAAATGGATGTAATTGCCCTTTAAGAGTTAACGCATGAATATCCTGATGTCGTTCCATTGAGTGCAGTGTTATCCTTGATAAGGCAACTATGCCAGTTCCTTCAATCATAATTAGAATTAAGGTATTATTCCAGAAACTTTTCTGTATTTAAAAAAAAAGTACTTGTGAAGTAACTAAATGCTATGGATTACGCTGGCAGCTACCAACAAAATAATATGTCTATTATGCTACCCAGACGACCTGGGTAACTTGACAGCTTAGAGCATGGTTAAAGTAGACAAAGTTCGATTCTGGGTGTTAGCATTAATTTGTGGCGCTAATTTCAAGTTTGTATTAACAAATCACCAGTGTAAAGCTTTACAGTTTAGACGAACATTCCGAAAATCCTGCTTTGTGTCCTTTACCCTTTTGTAAACAAACGACTGTCGTATTAGCCTGTCCGGTTAATCATTATTATTATGTACTTATTTCAATGTTAAACTTGGTACAAATAAACACACCAATAATAAACTTAAGTACAAAACAAAATATCTCAGTCATTTTCTTTTTCTTCCCATCTAATTCTTTCAACACAGCCATAGCTTCAATGTACAACTTAAAATTTCTTTTTCGGTCTCTTGCTTTCTTAATTTCTTTGCCATATTCAATTATAATCTCTTTGGTTCTTTGGCCTAACTCCGCTCTCCCACTTTTTATTGCCAAACAATAATTTTAGCAATGCATGTCCACTATTAATATTTTCCTACAAAATGAATTCCTTCCATTTAATAGCCAATTCTCAAGTTAATAGAGAACTTTCTGTCCACGCAATATGGTTTCCCCATGCATTTATTATATCCCAATGCTCTTTTTACAAGACAGTGATAAGATATCTCCACCGCTTTAAATGTTTTTTTTGTAGCCACGAAAATATACATTACCTGTTTTTCGTGTTAGCAGTTTCCCCCCTTTTGGAGCTCTTATTCCCTAGCTTGAAAG
This sequence comes from Lithobius niger, assembly GCA_023313725.1. Classification (NCBI taxonomy): domain Eukaryota; kingdom Metazoa; phylum Arthropoda; class Chilopoda; order Lithobiomorpha; family Lithobiidae; genus Lithobius; species Lithobius niger. The sequence goes on from JAHWFP010121041.1 coordinate 5,363, forward strand.
TTGTCTTCCCTGCCGGGCTCGTAACCTTCCTTACTGCGAATGACTGGCACTAGGTTCCTGTATATAAGCGGAATGCAAGCATCTTTCTTCCTAGGGCAGCCACCGTTCCGGACTCGTTAGTCCGCTCCAATGGATTCACTGGTTCTCCTAGCTGCTGTGGATTCCAGCAGCGACCTTCCTCCTAGTTCCGTTCCTGCCCTTTGCACCGCTCTCGGCCGTGATTTCACGTCGGTCCTATCCAATGGCCCGAAGCATTCCCCTGCACCGATTCCGGTTCGACTGGTATGTGTATCACAGGCCGTGCCAGCGCGCCATTTTGGCTGGACTTCAGCTTCCCGGACGAACAGCGCTGTGACAATCCGCCCACCGTGGCCTCCTCCGTCGGCGGTGTTTCCCGCCTTGCTTACTTCTTTCCCTGACGAACTTGAAACATTCCGGTTTCTCAGAAGGGGCTGGTTCATGGTCCAGCCGCAGTCGCGCTACCCGCTTCTACTGCCACCTGTGACTTCTGTTCCCCTCGGGTCTGCCACTTCACCTTGTTCCGAACATGAGCCTTCTCCTGGCTTTAAACCGCCAGTATCTCTCTGCCTGCGAGTTCTGTTCCCTACCTTTTCCCATATCTTTTGCAATCCATCCACCAGTCTGGTGGATTGTTGTTTTCCCGGCCCATCTGGTCCACCCGGAGCTACATTTATCAGGACCTCGCCTCCATCACCTGCCGTCGATCCGCCGTCTTTTTTATGCTGGAACTTTCTTCGTCGCAGGAATGTGTTAACCATGGTTCCCCGCTTTGGTTCCTGAACTGAGGTCGCCGGATTTTCTTTTCTTGTTTCCTCGATCACCGGTGGCTCTGACCCGACATGTACGTCCTGTGATTCCAGGGATTATGCCCCTCTCTTCAAGTTTTGCATCTGCACTCGTAGCCTCCCCTATTCCGAGGTCTTCCTCACGGCTGGACTACCTCTCTTGCACCAAGGCTCTCACCGCCGTCTTCTTTATAGGTTGTTTTTCCCCTCCCCGGCCCGGATCAGCCCGTCGGAGCCCCATCTGTACCCCGTGGCGATTAATCTGCACCCTTTTTATTTGTACATTAATAAAAAATACTACTCATAATGCATCGTGGACTCCAGCACACAGGAGTACACCTGCATTGCTAACAAGCTACCGTTGAGTACCGTTGCGTTGCGCTAACAAGGCACCATTGCGTCACTTTGCTGTGGACGTCTGCGGCCGTTCCAGTGGGCTCTGCTCCACTCTCCATTTTTCAGCAGTCTTTGACAGTGGTTCCGATTCTGTACGATGCTCAGCAGCTTCTGACAGTTCCGCCTTCTTAGTGATACCTGCTCTCTCACTACATTCTGTTCCTTGTATCTGGACACCAAGAGTCCTTCATGCATGGGAAATGAGGGGGCAGCTTGGCCAATAACTACCTTATACATGATCACTATAACTACCGATCAGTATTGGCAGGTATCCCGAATCCTCCTATGCCTGGTTTGGCGGTATTACTCACCACATTTGCGTCTTCATTCCTCCTCTTCGCTTCCTGCCAGCCCGACTAGACGGCTGTGACAGGCATGATTCCTCTGGCAGCCTGGGCTCTACCATACTCGACTTTGTCATGCTTACCCAGTAAAGAAGCACTTCGCTTTCCTTGTTCCACTATTTGGTCCCGTCCTTTATGAGGCCTCGCTTCCATGTCTTTCCCATTTGGTCCGACTTTGCTACAGGGATGCCCCTGCCTGTACCGTTCCGTTCGTTGACAACTGACCCCTTCCGCTGATCCTGGCATAGTTACGGGCCCGCAACCCCCTCCGGTGGGGCCCAGAACAGCTACTTCACATATCCTGTCATTTCCCAACAATGTGATACCGCCAGCCTGTCTTCATGCCATTGGTCCCTTCCTACTTCACCATCCTTTCAATTCTGGGCATCTTGGTCCAAGTTCCTTTTGACTCAACCTCAGAGTCTGGATCAGCCGGCGGTTCCCTTCCCCAGTGCTTCCTTTCTTTGCCACTGGATGGTTTTGCCTCTATACTTCCCTCCGCTGCCGCTTGGCTCCCTTTGCGTTCTTGTTTAAATTTTGGCGCGCGAATGGCCATTCTGTTGTTTCCATTGGTTGTGCACACTCCAGTGTCCTACCCTATTGTTTTCTTCGGTTCTGCCATGTCTTCTGAATCTTCATCATCTGAAGATGCTGTTCCACCCAGCCCGTTGCCAAACATGCCCGATCCCAAACCTTGTGGGTGTATTCAGTTTACAGGAGAGCGGGTGCACTTTGACCTCCACCCATACTGTCAGAACCGCAGGAAGTGTGAAGCTTTTCCCTCCACTGCGGCATCTGTATCACCATCTCCCCGAAGAAATGGCGGCTGATTCGCGAATGACAGAAAGTTTCGAATGCGAGCTGCTCGAAGGGAAATACAGCTAGCCGCGGAACGATACTTTCTTCACCATCCACCTCCGGATCCCCCAAGTCCGTCCCTCGGGCAGCCTTTACTACGCATCCAGTGTCCTCGCCGGCCGTTTACACAACAGTCTCCTCCACTCCAACGGCATCAAAGTTTCACCCTCCACTGCAGATTGCATCCGACAAAGTGATTGCCATCGCCGGATCATCAGGAATTCGCGCCAAGTCCTCAGCATCTCTTAAGGCTTCTGCCAAGACACCCGGTCTCCGCATCAAGACTGTGTGTCCTTTTAAGTCGTCAGTACGACGTGCGGTTCCTCCCAACATTCACCAACCACCTTCTCGCCCAATGGTTCCGCCACTCGATTCCGTCCCGCCGATGGTTCCACTTTTGTCCGACGAAGCTTGTCGTCTTCTGTGCCTGGCTGGGCAAGTTTTTTTCTGGCGTCAACGCCGCCTCATCTGAACCGCCTCTGTTTCCTTTGGCCTCGGTGCTCCTCGCGGCCCTCACCTGCAGCCTGGATCTTTCTGTTCGGGATATGGAAAATGTGGATGCGAACATTAGATTCGTCCTTTCTGTCGATGAGGCATTTTCAGTGGAACTTTCATCTCTACGTGCCGAAAATGCTGAATTGCGTACACTACGTGCTGTCGCCAATACCGCTGCGGCTTTACAGAATGAGACCCTTCTACTCCAAGCCTCGAACGTTACCCTATCCGATAATCTTGATCGTCAGCAAGAACGACACCGATCGCTACGCGTCAATTACGCCTTATTAAAAAGCAAAATGCCTTGGGTTTCACCCATTCCCACTTCACCACCTTCGCAAGCTTTTTATTGTTCACGTTCCCGAACTCGACGACTTCACTGTGGGCCGACAAATCTCAGACTTCGTTCCCCACAATCCCGTCCATCTTCATCTCCAGCCGTACTGGCCACCCCGACTGTGGCGCTACCGCAGGACGCCCCTTCTCTGCAATCATCCCCGTTCCGCGACCCATCTGCCATGGCGTCTCGCGCGTTCCCCCCCCCCCCCCCTGCCCAGCATGATATAGGGGTTTCACTTGTTGTGCCAGCTTCTAACAATGACTGTCCATTGGTCTCCACTTGGTGAAGGGTAGCTACCTCTCTGGATTGCCAGGAACTATCCACATACCATATATGGCAATTTGACGACGCTTCTTCATTCATCCCAGTTTTTCCGGGCATCACACAACATTCCAACGTCTCTACGAGAGATCTACCGTGCTCCCCCTGCCACCGAAAGGCTAAGGGCATTGCACTTGGCTTCCGGGTCCTCCCTTAGGGCCCAGTGGTGACTTTTCATTCTTCGCACATAATCTACCATTCCAATTCCTTCTGTGAGGAGCCCTGCTTCTGTGTCCTATGTGTTTCCTACCACGGTTTCGCTAGTGACCTCTGTGTCACGGTTCCTTGCCGGACTTTCGACCACACACGACCTTACCAAAAAGAAAAAAAAAAATGTTTTTTTATTGATGATTCTACAAGAGAAGAGGCGAGGTTCTGCGGAGGAGGAACGACAGTCACACCTGGCCAGCTACAACATGTTCTTGTGCCATACCCCCCCCCCCCCCCCCATGGGTTCCACTCCAGGACTAGTGCTTCGACTAGGTTGCAATTCCGCGTACCGAGGATTGTGCCGTTCTTATGCTGGACAACAACTTGTTTAGACTTTCCTGCACAACTCTAATGTGACACCGTCTTCTCTACGACAAGACCCGACATTTGCCGTCCGCTCCCGTCTATTCTCAATATTCAGATGTGTTCCTGTTCCAGTCTGGATTTTTACTTCCCGCACCAAAGTAAGAGGATTTCATTCCTAAGAATGAATCTCTCGCCTTTTCCCATGGCGAAAAACCGTTAGTTTCTATAATCCCGATCTGTTTCACAAACACCTCTCCTGATTCCACTTCATGGGACTGTGGTTCTCGGAGCTTCGGGTTGCAGCACTACGTTCTGTGGGGGTCGCCGGCTTGTAACGCGGGTCTCCTGAACTTTGCCCACCACCAAGTGACAGTCTGCTAATAAGAAAAACAGGTAATGTACATTTTCGTGGCTATAAAAAGACAAAAATACCAGGGTCTGCACCTGGTTGATTTTAGTTTTTATTGCCTATACGAAAATACCTTTGCCCGCTCTAGCCTCCCCTCTGATGGACCAAGGTTCAAGCGGAAAGGAAGAAAGTTGCTTGTGCTCCGCTGAGTTCCGCTTATATAAAGGAACCTAGATCTGGTCATGCGCAGTAAGGAAGGTTACGAGCCCGGCAGGGAAGACATCTTTCAAGCTAGGGAACAAGAGCTCCAAAAGTGAGCGAAACTGCTAATAAGAAAATCAGGTAATGAATATTTTCGTGTAGGCAATGATAACTAAAATGAACCAGGTGCAGACCTTTGTATTTTAGTCTTTTTCTCAATTCCCGAACAAGACTCAATTTCATTAAACCAAAAACCGAACACGGCTCAACATGCTACCCTTGCGTATCCATCCATAAATAAATCCATAAATTTATAAATCCATAAATAAATCACAAGGTAAAGGGTAAACGAAGCAAGCAGTCTGCATTAAAGAAAACACAACTGCCCAGACTGGGACTCGAACCCAGGATTTCCCGTTTACTAGCCGGGCGCTCTAACCACTGCGCTACCGGGGCGGATTCTGGCGACTCCGCCCGAGCTAAGTAGCTGTTCAATCTTTCTCAGTGGTGACCTAGAGGTCACAAGCATACACACAAAGAGGGAAAGCAACATTGCTTCTTGGCCTCCACACTAGAAATAATTAATGCAAGTAGTAAATAAAGAAGAAATCGGGAGCGCAGTGGCTAGAGCGCCCAACTAGTAATCGGATGTCCTGGGTTCGAGTCCCAGTCGGGGCAATTGTCTTTTCTTTTTCTCAGATTAGTGTATTGTGTGTCCGTCCTCACAAGGCTAGTCTTTAATGCAGACTGCTTGCTTCGTTTACCAAAAACACAGGTTTCCAACATATATATTCTTCCCCCCCCCCCTTTTCCAACGACACTCCCAACTTGCTGTAAAATCATGTTGCCAAGTTTATTCATTTTATTACAGACTCTTTTAAACTGTATGTCTCATTTTGTAGAATTACTCCCAAAAAAGTGTATTCCTTTACCCACTTAATCTCGCTTTCTTCTACAGTTAAATTTTTTAGCTCGCGCTTTTTAGCATGTTTACTAATTTCTGACCACGGATCGTGTGGATTCTAACGAATAGGGTCCGTTCATTATTTATCAACGGCGGGGGGGGGGGGGGGGGGGGGGGG
>JAHWFP010121041.1:17088-29889 GCA_023313725.1 Lithobius niger
GATGAGGAATGCCCGTGTGTTGGACAGTGCGTCTGTTAGCCCTCTCTTGGCATTTCAATTGTAATGAGATTTGTGTGTGTGGGGGGGGGGAGAAGCAGTGCCTCTGTTACAGTTAAGCATATGATTACGTATTGATTGAACCTAAAAGGTAATTAATTAACTCAACTACCCATCCATATTCAACTACGTATAGCAAAGGGAGGGATGGCGAGGGGCAGGTGGGAGGATAGGAATGGAAGGGAGAGGGGAGTGATACGATGGGAGGAAAGGAATAGGTGATGGAGAAGATGCAGTGTTAAAGGAAGAAAAATTGCCTGTCGCAGTCAACGTTCAGGCCACTGATAGAAAACTGGGAAACAACCACGGGAGAACCACAAGAACCCCAACAATAAAAACGGGCGAAGGCGAGCGTGTTAATTCTTTTGAAAACAAAAATTTGAAATTGGCACAGTGTTGCCTCGACTAACAATTTGCTCTGCGCAGTGCGCAGTCATCCTAGCGCTAAATCCTACATGAAGGACAGGTTTTTTTTCACCCACACGGTGCGAATCGCTTAAGCCAAATAGTAATAGAAATAATAATAATAATAATAGAAAGTTTGGTGCAGGTGCACGCAGGCCAAGAAAAGGATCCGGGAAGGTCGCGGATATCCAGCCTGAAAGTCGTAAGGTAAAAAAAAAAAGAAATGCATGAAATCAGTTGTAATAAAAGTTAAAAACTGAAGTGAGAAATAAAACTAAAGCTATTTACAACTAAAAAAAATATGTATAATAAATATAAAAACTTGGCAGGACAGTTTTATAATAAGCTAATTTAAAAAAAAAGGGGGGGGGGGAGGGGGAGTTCACATAGCATGAACTGATCCAATTTGATCAAAACTGAATTAAAAAACTCCAGCCCAACAATAAAAACTTAGCTTGTGCAATACTCTGGCCGTTTCAAGAACACTGTTAAGTTTGACAAATTTAACAATCGCTTAAAACTGTTTATGGAAGAGGCTGAAACTGTCTCACTTAAGTCAGTGAATTTCATGCTGGGATAACTCGTAACAGCAAAGAAACTTTATATACAGTTTAGTCTCGCTTGTGGAAGCATGAGTTTGTGACCTCTTGTCCAGGTTACTGGACTGATTTCAAGCAAAGGCAGGTCAATCGATAAGTTACCATGGAAATGTTATACACCAAGGCAAGATCGATAAGTTCCAAAGAATCAAGACAAAGATTTCTACGACGTTCACAGTATGGTAACTCCCGTAACTATGGTAACTTTTTCACAGTATGGTAACTTTTTCCAAGAACTATCAGTTCTTCGCCTTTGTTTCTATCGTCAATAATTGATCCTGCTGACAGGGACGTTCCGCCTGATCATGACAACAACGTCGGGACCAATCCTCCTGCTTGATCAACAGTACTTCCAGACTCTACGACGACTTCTTCCCGCCAAGCCTCCAGCCGTGCTGAAAGCCCTGAGCAATGCCGATGCCCGAGTTTTCTTGTTCCCAAGAACCATTTTGATCCTCGCCAGGTTTGCCAATATCACAGGTCGTGTAATTGGTGCACAAAGAAATGTGCAATTTGCAAAACAATTTCCCATGATAAGTGGCTCCAAATATTACGCCTCGAGAAGTTGCAATCAATAACCGTTCCACCGATGTCTATACTTCCCCACAAGTCGATGTCTTCAGTCACGAACACAACCCTTGCCTCACAAGAAATGAAGACCACACCGTCAACAAAATGCCAGCAATGTTTGTCCAGCACAATCCTTCCAACTCGCTCATCTCCAGGTCATCCTCCAGGATCATTGCCGTTAGCAGTATCGTCTCCTTCCTCCTTACATTACTGTGGCAAAAGCACTATAGGACAGTTGACAAAGAACAAGGGGCAGACCATTAAATGTAAGCCCTATACACCGTCCGCTGCCAGTCGTGCGAACGATTCGATCCCTCCACTAGCGAACTAAGTCTCCACTAGGACCCAAAATGACACAACCAAACTCCCTCTGTTCAGCCACCAAGCGGCATTCCTTTATTACCATCTTTCCCCTCCTTGAATGAACTCCGTAGTGACCATGGCCCACAACCATGGCGTACAACTGTCTCAAGATGATAGAGCTCACTTAGATGTTAACATCTGGTCAGTGGATTTCCTTCGGTCCTCAAATGAGACCCTGGCTTCGAAAATTGGACATTTGCAGCATAGCAATACGTATCTCAAATCGGAACTTATTTTTGTAAAGTATAAAATCTGTTGGTTGTCACCCCTTCCACCGTAGCCGCTATGGTGTGCTCCGTACTGTGTCTGCTCTAAAACGAGACGTTCTCCGTAAACGAGATGGCTCTGTTGAGATGTCCAAATCTGCGCCATGACATGTTTCTCGCGCCGCTTCTTCCAAACCTCCTACTCCACTGGACGCCGCTTCCACCTCTCAACAAGCTCTCAGTCCACGGTCCGATTCCGTCCTCTCCTCGCGTAAAGACAACATCTCCGTAGGACCATCGTCCCCAACACCATTTCCCGGTGTTATTCAATCCTGGTTATCCGCTTCAACCTCCGCTTTATTTGACAACCTAAGCACCTACCACGTCTGGTAGTGTGACGAAGCTCCGCCGTTTCTTCTGGTGTTTCCATGCATATCCCACATTACTTATCATTCAACCCGTCTGCTTCCATGCGCATCCTGCCGTGGGCGGGCCAATGGCGTCGCTCTGGGTTTCAGAGCCCTCCCCTAAACCTTCTACATAATCTTAACCTGTCTAAACACTGGAACCTCTAGACTGAGGTACCGGATCCTCAAACAGTTATATTTTAAGCACGTTCATTTTCGAACATTCTACACTCACTGCTAACACTTCATCAGTTTTTCGCTTTCCGTTTTTACACCTTTCAGCTATCCTCAGCTTACACCTCAAACCACAAAAAAAAACCTTCATAACAACGACACCACCCAGCATCAGCAGGCCAATGTGCTTCTTCACCGTCATGCTGCACCGGTTCTGCTGCTCTTCATTCAACCATCCCTGAGCTTCTAAACGTTCGCCTGCAACTGCCTTTTGAACCCAGCTCCTCTGAACTGTTGTAGAGGATTGTTCCACTACCTATCCTTGTCAAAGTACACTTTCCTGCAAGTCATTAGTGACTATGCTACTCCGTACTTCTCTTCTTGTTGTGCCATCATCGCGATTAAGTGTAAATACCTGCCATTTTACCCTTGTGGCCCAGAATTTTTACAACCGCCAGCTCACTTGACGCTCGCCTTTGCCAAGAACACGTCCCACCAGATGAGAAAAGCCGTTTTCTCTGGTCTTTTGTTCCTGCCTTCTTGTGGATTCCGGAAAAAGCCGATATAAGGTAACTTGAGCTATCGTTCTAAGTTAGAGCTGCTTTAACCTTAGCCCTGAACCCGTAAGCAACAATGTTTTTCATCCCATTCCAAACAACACATACATGCAATAACTATCATGCATGCCTTCATCTTCTGCATCCAGCAACAATGCAGCCACTACCTCCCGTCCTCGGACTCTGTGGATGCTCGCCCCTTCTGCTTCTCCCGGTTTATCCAATCCCACTGGGTACTGGGATCTGGTCCTCTCGGCCCCTTCCTGGTAGCCCGACCCTCCACTCCTCCGATTTTTCGCCGTCCTACACGTTCTCACTGGCAAGCCACCTGCACCTGTCAGGGCGCCCTTCTCTGGCTTCATCCACTCAACCTTCGGTCGCTTACAGTTCCCTGAGTCGGTTGATTCTATGGCAGTCAGCTCGTAGGGTGGGTATCCGTTGCCATGGTCCCGCCGCCATAGGTGACGAGGTCTGCTGAAATGCTACTAAAATATAGGTAATTTTTATTTTCGTCGGCAACTTAAAAACATCAATTTACCAGGGCCACCTGGTTAAAATTGGTTTTTATAGCCTGACCGTAAATATACATTACCTTTGCCCACCCAGCCTCCCCTCTGTGTTGTCACCATGGTTTGACTAGAGGAAGAAAGATGACGCCAGGTTCCGAGCCAGCCCTATTTATAGGAGACCTGCGCTCGCACATGGGTAGAAAAGGGGAAGCTATGAGACTGGCAGGGGAGCCAACAAACTTTCTCTAAGTGCAATTTGCACTAACGGAGAAGAATGCTATTAAAATACAGGGAAAGACGGGTATTTTCGGTCAGGCAATAAAAACCAAGTTTAACCAGGTGGCCCTGGTAAATTGATGTTTTTATAGCCGACGAAAATTTCATTACCTGTTTTTCATAGCATTTCCCTCCTTTTGAGCATTAATTCCCCTAGAAGCTTGAAAGTTGGCTTCCCAGCCCGGATTGTACTCCTGCGCATGTGCAGGATTAGGCTGGCTATATATATTCGGCGCAGCCATCCGATGTCATCATTTCTCCTAGGGCGTTCACGATGACGTGACCGCCTTGAGCTCTTCCCACTCCATCCTCTTCTACGGATCCGCTGTTCCTCAAGACCAGCTGGCTTCATCATCCCATAGGACGCATCCTACTCGGCTACGATCAAAGGATGGCTTCTACTAGGATGCCCTCTACTGCCAAGGACCTTTTGGATCTCCCGGCTGAAGCTTCGTCCCGGCCACCTCTATTCCAACTTTAGGAGCAGGTAGAGGGAGGACCGATCCGTCCTCTCCTCAGACAAGGATACATCCGTCTCCACAAGTGTTACACCGCCAATCAGGACGCTCTCCTATCCAGCGATCCTCGACGATCCGCAACCGCTTAATCCACCATCCGCTATATTTCCAGCGCGTCTGTCCTCCTTTCCAACTGAGGCAGCTAGAGGTGCCTTTCGCAGGGGCCGGCCTGATGGAACGCGTCTTCTACATCTCACAGGCACCCTCATCCAGAGGACCGTCCATCCTACCTGGTGGTCGTGCAATACGAGGACGTCTGCATTCTCCTCCGTTCACATCCTTGCCTTCACCAGCTACTACAGGTCCTCTTGGCTCCTCGGACGGACTCTCACCCACTTTCCATCCGCTGTATTCCGTTCGTTTGTCCGTTCCGTTCCCAACATTTCGTTGACTCTTTTGCGACCCAGCCATTTTACCTACATGGCGTCTCTTTCAATGTCCCATTCATGATGCGTCAGAACACGGTCCTGCTCCTCCTCCCTCGCCTGTCTTCATTGACCTGTTTTGTGATGAATCGCCGTCCTCACCAAACTTCGACGTCCATTACACAGTCCTAGGACATCAATCTTCGGACTTTCTGTCCCTCACAAGGTCTCCACCTGTTCTTCGTTACTAACACTGGCTGTGTTAATTCCATTGAGTTGTAGTGTTGGATTGAACAGTCAGTATGTTGGGGGGGGGGGATCCGCTGTAATAACTGGCACCAGAATTCAACACTGTCTACTGTGTAATGTTAAGGTTTAACAAGTCATTTTGGACTTTTCAAAAAAATCTCGGATTCATTTGAAATCGTCTGTCCCTTCACGGTTCTGAAGGGTGCTAACAACGGCGTAAAAAAAAAGTTGTCCTGATAAAGGGTGAACATGTGGAAACATCATTTGACTCAAATTCGCACGTTCGGTCCATAAATCCGTGTTCTATTTTCAGTCCAAATTTTTGGCCATTTTGAGGTAGTCAGTGCATCATGGCTACACTGAACGAAAGTTGAGATGTTTTATAAGTTTTTTTAAAAAATTCGAATAGTAGGATCCACTTTCTTCAGAATCACGATTGAATTTTGGATCCAGAAAATTGGTCCCTATTCGCACTTTTTTCAAAAACTTAGGAAAAAAAATTTGGACATAGAAAAATTTCACGTGGGCTCTATGATCTCAGGGCTATAGCACTGTTTGTAATTGAAACATTTTTGTAACATTGATAATAACTATTCCTATGCCATTTTAACAGTTTTGAAGTTATTTTCATGTCAGTTTTGTTTCTTTTATGCAGTATGTATGACTGTATGTCCCATACTAGTGTTGTACCTACCATACTACGCAATTAGGACTTTGTGACAAATTCATCGTAGTGAACATTCTAAAACAACTTAATAAACCCGGCAGACAAGCAATGTGTAATTTGGAGCTGTGAATTATCCAATATATTCTGGCAGTTGTCTGCCCCCTGTAGAGAACTTGATACATTAACATTGACCTAGGAACAAATGGCATTTATGTTGTCATTAAAGCCCGAGTTGGTGGAGATGTATGGATTCGGAAGATAAACTCGTATTGTATCAACTGGGGTCTGCATCACAAAGTTCGTTGTGAAACCATCTAGACTGCAAAATCATGTGACCCGGAATTCAACCTTGGTCTTCCGATTACATTTGCGTGCGAAACTTTTTCATGTAGATGGACCGCACATGGGTCTTCACTGCAGTTGCCGGATGCTATGACGGGTGTTTGTTCATCGCTTAAGCTTCGATTGCATTGAATTGAAGAGTCCGTATACGAACCAATGACCTTAATATAATATAAAAACATTTTATGCACCAGAGCTTGCAAAGGGAACAGGAAGGGTCGTGGGTGACCACTAACACCTGCCCAAAGAAAAGTTTAAGGACAATAAAAGGCTGGCTGTGGAAGAAACACAAAAAGTAAAAATAGCTAAGCCCACCTGACATACCTCGTTAACTCACATTTTGCGAGTCTGGATTTAAAATATGCTAATGATGGCGAAGTCACCACATCTGTGGGCAGTTCATTTCACACTTTAACAAAACGATGTGAGAAGAAGAACTTAACGACAATCTCGCACATTAGGTTGGACAGTAAATTTAAAGGGATGTCCCCTGGTCCTACAATCAAAGTTAATGGAAAAGAAGTGGCTGTAATCAACACTGCAAAGACCATGTAAAAGGGAATAGGTAAGCCTGAGGTCAGATTTAAGCCTACGCAGATCGTTACACTACCGGAAAACTGACCACCAAGGAAACTTCATTTTAATGACCAGCTAAATTATTGGGCGGCGATTCCCCTGGTGTGATTTGTCTGTTTCTTTAGCCAAAGTATATAATTTAGAGCAACTTGTGCTTGCTGAAAATCGGGCTGACAACTATGCCAGTACCATACACCGCCAACACTGAAGATTGCTGAAAGGAATAAAGCTAAGGTTGCTGAAAATTAAGTGGGACTCCAGAGTGGTACTGAAAATAATTGACGCGAGCAGGCGGCGTTATTTTTTACGTTTTATTCGTGATTTTTCAGATGCGGGCGCAGCTTTTTTTTCCCCCTTTTGTACCACAAACTTTTTATAACAAAAGTTGCACGCTCACACTGGATGCTCATCTTGGACCCTGCACGCTCACTTTGATAAAGTCATTCTTTAGATTAAGTTTTTAGTTGTGACCTGCCTCTGAATGATCATTAGATTCGTTTCTAGGCGATCATGTGAATGGAGCAAAGAGCTGCTGTGGTCATCGGCTCCAGGAAATGTTTGATGAAAGTGCTGATGTGTGATCGGAATTTTTTTTATATTTAGACAATGTCATAAAAAAACGTTTCATGCACCAAGAAAAAACCCATGCTTGTGTGCTCCCGCGAACCACTTCATTAACTTTTAGCGGCCTAAATTGTCACTTTGAAACTTGCACCCCAGTGCAGGCGTTAGGTTCACATTCCGGTGACATTGCATTCACGCCTTAATTTTGGTTTTAAAGGCAGTGAACTCATTCTTCCCTATTTTGGTATATTTTCAGATGGAGCCCTCATGTTGGTTTTTGTATTCCTAGCACCAAATCTAGATGGCTAACGTAAATTTGCAATCTGAATCTGGTAAGCAAAAATATGCATTGTTGTCATTTGTAGGAATTAAGACCTGCATTTTGATATACTGTCGTTAGTGAAAAGAAAGTAAAAGCTTTTGTTTCCGCTGGGTTAATGTAGTCTCAGCAAGTTTATACACATCCTTGTGTTTTCCAGATGTTTAGGCAATTTCTAGCTTAGCAAGGTTGAAATTGTAACTAGGGCCCTTACATGTTGACATACAGGAGGGGAGTGAGATTATATCTGGTTGGGGGCGGTTGGGGGGGGGGGGGGGGGAAGTTCCTCTACTGAATCCAAGAGGTGCAGAAAATTATTACTGGACAAAATTTTCCACAAAATTTTCCTACAGATTTTTCAAATTTCCATAGCCTTAAATTATGTAAGCAAGCCATTTTTCAGTGAATTTCCACAGTCCGCGAACCTTGTTCTAGCGTTCTGGCATATTCTGCACCCCTGCTGAATCCTCAACCATTTTTTTTTTTTTACACGGATCGTTTCATTTCTATTCTAAACTACGAAACAATTTTTCATAGACGGATAATGCGGTTGCATACTTTTCGTGAACCTGAATTTTTTACCCTCAAAACTGTTGCATCCTTTGTTTGTGCACATCATCACTCAATGTGAATCCATGCTGTTAGAATTTATGCACACCAAAAACGATTTCTAACAAGTTCCGACATTTCTAACATTTTCCCTCATTTCCAGAACAAATGTTCGACCTTAAAAAAAACCAGACACACTCTGGGTTGTACTTAAGAATATCAAAATTGGTTCAGTAGTTTTGGCATGATGTTTGCAACAAGGAAACCCCAATGAGTCGCTGCATAAGGAGCTACGCTCCAAAATTCAAAAATCTGGTTTAATTGTTTAAATTCACGTAAACGGTTTGACAGTCACTGCCCATGTGAAATGCTCAGCTGATGTGGGTTCCTGCATGCTGTTCAGTTAAGTGTTTAAAACATTAGGCTGCGTTAATGGTGTTCTTTGAAGACATTTGTGAACCTGGAGGAAGAGTCACGTGTCCCATATCTCACATTATGGCTCTTATTGTGGATTTCTAATAATGGAACATGAGCCTTTCTTTTGCTGATGTTGCCAACTACTGATTCTTGCCAGAACCCAATAGCGAGTTCTCAGAACCTTCTAGAGAGTTGCGAAAACCAGCAATCGGCATTTACAATGGTATGCAAAAGACATCTTGAACAATCGAAAACACAATACCACAATAGGATAATACTGTTGAGTTCTTATATAAATTTTCGGTGAAATTGTCATTCACCTTCTTCGGAAAGTTTCATGCACTAGGAAATAGTCGCTACATCATGTAGAGTAAACAATTTGAAAACACGCGTTTCAGACATCACTGATCTCGACTGCCCATTTGATGTCAAGGATGGCGGCCAGATACGGCTGAACGAGTTGGCTGATGTTTGGCTGATGTGTTGGTGATGAGGGGTACTTGTTTGTTGGCCAGATGTTTAATAGCTAGTGACTCAAGGGCTCTAAGGTGAAAATCATTGTGGGTGTTAAATTTTAGTAAAGTAGTGGATTTGTCCCAGGTGAAACAAAACATGAAATCGCCTGGGACAAATCCACTATTTTACTAAAATCTAACACCTACAATGATTTTCACCTTAGAGCCCTTGAGTCACTAGCCATTAAACATCTGGCAAACAAACAAGTACTCCTCATGAGTATAGCGAGACCAGCATATGAAAACTTCTACCAAATCGTTCGGCCGAATCTGGCCGCCATCCTTGACAACAAAAGGGCAGTCCAGATAAAACGCTCAGTCGAGATCAGTGGTGTCTGTAACGCCTGTTTTTAAATTGTTTACTCCACATGGTGTAGTGACGAGTTACTTGTGCATGAAACTTTCCGAAGAAGTGAACGACAATTTCACCGAAAATTTAAAGAAGAACTCAACAGTGTTCTCCTATTGTGGTATTGTGTTTTCGATTGTTCAAGAATTCTAGAGAGTTCTACGAAGAAAGGAAAGCTGCTAATCTTTCTTGTTGTTAGTCGGATTATAATTGTGTTTCTTAATATTTGCTTGGTTGATTAGGAAACGCAAGGCCACAAGCCACTTACAAGTTAGTAAGTTAAAATAGTAACACTCAAACCGGACTAGCCGCCATGTGAAGTAGGAAGCGGGATTAGATGGTGTATCAAGGATGCAAAAATCGGTCGAACACAAAATCATACATTTAACATTAGATCAATTTGATGTTGCAGACACGCAGTAATGGGTCGCTTTTCCTCAGATTTTCTTTTGTGTCGGGGCCTAACAAATCATCCAAAATAATGCCGCCACATGTGATAAAACCGTTTCTTCAGTTCTTGCAAAGCTCACAAGTGGCATAGATCACTCGACGTTAGTGGTTATCATACGTAAACTGAAGACTCCACCCACTGTAGAAAATCCATACGGCCGATGATTTGTGTACTCGCAAACCGAGTAACTGGATCAATTGCTGGCTTGTGTCAATGCTTCACCAAATACATGTGAACGTCTATCAAACTCATCTAGACGTCTCTGAAGTACCGAAACTGTTATTTCCTTGATTTTGGCAAAGAAAGAGTTTGCACACTTTTCCGGAACGCCGTTCTGTGTGTGTGTTTGTATGTTTGCACGTGACTGCCTTAGAATGATGATAAAATACAGTGTGTGAGCAAACAGCTTACGGTTTTTACAAGTCATTCTGCTTTGTTGCCCCTTACGTGTGTCCAATGCAGTTAGTGCTACAAAGCAAGATACTTTCAAGATTTCTTGAAACCATTACACTTTTAATACAAGAAAAAGTGCGTTATTATGTTTCCTAAACAGTTTAATTGCAATATTTATTTCCATTAGGGGCACAACAAAAAGAAAAAGAAAAATTAATTAATACTTCGGAGTTTTAATTTCTCGTCTTTATGCACGTAGTATGACGACAACCGATAAATTCAAGAAACGAATTCTTAAAAAAAACCCTTTAAAACTGTGATAAGGTCTTGGTTTTTCTTTGTGGATGAAATTATTTTCAGTTGGATTACGACAAAAAAACACAACTTCATCTGTAACCTGGACACAGCTGTAAAATTATTTGGGTATATATTGTACTGCTATTTTTTTTTTGTTAACATTTTCCCTTAGCTACACACAAAGCTGTTTGTAAAAATTCGTAGTACCTGAGTTTTCATGATTGTGAAGTTTTTGTTCATGCTTCAGTACGTTACAACAAAGAATATGAATAGTCTGGGGAAGAATGAATTAATGACAGTAGTGGAAATACATAAGTCAACTATAATTCACAAAAGTTGTACATTTAGCGGTGTTACCACAAGGAAGGACACAAAAAAAAGGCTGATTAAAAAAAAAAAAGCGAATGAATATTTTCCATTTCAATTTTTTACCGAAAACTAAACAAAGAGCACACAAAAACAAAGAGTAGTTGCATAGCAAAAATTGATATGTATGTAGCTACCTTGGTGCGTGAAAAAAAAAATGAACGCAAATAATTCTTCGGCATTATTACTGCCGACTGCCGAGATACATGCCGCTAGGCCTCGGAAAATGTTCAAATTACGGTTTTAGATACGCAAGTAGAAGTACAAATCGTAATTTTCGATACTGGTATCCTTGCGATAACACCACAGACAGGACAATAAATAATAAGATTGACTTACAGCCAATGTAATAAAACATTTCTATATTTACACATGCAATAGTACAATTATTAATTAATTATATTATCAGTTAACATAAAAAAAAAATCTCCTCTACGTAGGGATGTTAATAATTTCTTTAGCTGCATATTTTTGTCTGCATTTTTAGTTTATATATTTTTTTTCAACAATTCAAGCTTGGGTTCCCTTATGAACACTTTAATTTTACAACTTTTTTTCAACTGTTGTAAAAAACAGTATTAACTTTACAACTGTTCCTATGAATCATTTCCTAGTACTGAACCACTGATGAACTTTAAAAAAAAAATGCAATGCGTACTTAGATTGTAAAACACAAAAAACAATGCTGTAGTTAGAAGATACTTATACTCCCATCGTAGCAGTTGGGTGCTGCAGTAACGGCTAGTGTGCGGTCATTTAAACAAAATAGTCTGGGTGGGACTTGTAACCGGGTCTTTCGAACACACGCATAAATAGGCCTAACTGATTGAACCAAAGTTTTACAGAAGAAAGACTTTTAAAAATTGCTTCTACCCCTTAGAACTTTTGTTATTTTTTCCAGTTATGCAAATAATTCCAAATAAAATACTATCTGTTAAAAAGAACGTAATGCGTACAAAATCTCCTGTTTAAAACAATTGAGCAATCAAAAGTAGGCAGTGGCGTGGTGGCTTCATTTTACAGTTTGGTCCAGCTCGAAAATGGTGACCCATTACAAAATTTCGCCCCTTCCCCACGTATTCCCCAAATTGGCTACAACAAAAACTATCATTAAAATTACCAGATTCATTCTAAACAAATTTCAGTACTGTATTTTTGATTTAAGCCTTATCTCAAACTCTGCTCAACACTGACCACTACAGATTCAGCCATTGCATTAGGCTGACCCATGTGCTGATGGGAGACGGGTAGCCTAGGCAGGCAAGGCGGAGAATTCAGCTTTTCACAAGCCAGCTTCGCCAGCACAGATACAAAACTTCAACAGAGTGACCGACAGAACTCAGAAACCTTAGAAAATGGCGATGGATGTTTAAGACATTCATTAATTTAACAGAGGTATCAAACACACAGCCATAGCCGCTACTGCGAACATAGTAATTTTGCATTATATTTTCTTCGGTGGCGATGCCTCCCCTCCCTCTTCACGCCATGGCCCCCTCAGATTCCCAGCCACCACGCCACTCGGAGGAGGCTTCTGTACACATGATTCATCAGTTAACTTGGCAGCTTTGTGGTATTTACGCCGAAAATGGCACCCAAGTTTCAGAAAACTACACTTATCCAGGTAGAAATATTGAAGGAATCTTTTTTTAGTAAAGAACTGGCAGTTTCCCATTAATCAATTGATTACACATTTCACACAAAAATTATTTTTAAAATATATATTTATATATATTTTTTT
>JAHWFP010121042.1:0-18573 GCA_023313725.1 Lithobius niger
TGTGCACTAGGTGCCTGAGAGGCTAACCTCATTGCATTGCTGGTTTTAAAGGTACAGGGGTTTAAAAATTTGGGTAAGAAAAGCAAATCGAAAACGATTTGAAGGTTAGTATTTTGCAGATAGTAAGAACCAATGATTCCTCGACATTTCTATTGGCAAGCACAGTGTTTATGTCCCTGTAGTATTACTACATTAAAACACAAAAACGTGAAACGACAACATGCTACGATTCTGATCTCACCTAACATGGAGAGGACACTATCCCGATAAGGACAAAATTCTCCCTAGTGTTTGACTTGTTCTATATTGTTGGTTCAGTCCTATTTTAAAGGTGTAGGGAAAGAAAGATCTAACCCATTTTAATTGAAGGTTAAATATAACTATCAATAAAACTAGCTACCAAACCCCTCAATCTTATAATTCCATAAAAAATAAATTCAAAATCATCTTCTTAAGAGCTAATTTAACAATTTTTATCGTTTTAAAGGTAGTGGAATGCAGAATTGTAAAATAATGAGTCCAGTCCATAACATAAGACTTGTCATCGAGGCTGAGCGGTGAGAGCGCTCAGCCGGGTTGCTGGAGGTTTGCGGATCTGGTCAAACCCCTGGAAAGGGGACCTTGGCAAAGTCCCCGCCAAGACTGCCGGCCAGGGTAGCGTGAGAGGCTACCATGCAACTTTAGCGGCTGTGGGATGTATTCTGGATAATTCTGGACAATCTTTCGGCCCCGACGATGATCGGAGGTTTCCCGGATCGAATCCCCCGGACTGGCACCTCCCTTTACCAGATATTTCTTCTCTAAAAAAATCTGGTAATGTTCAAAATTGAGCCGGTTCAGCCATACAACCATTAATTGCTTCGGCTCAATTAAGGCTCGTCAAAAATTTCTTTAAAAAAAAATATATAAAACAAGGAAATTATGTTCCTTTTTTCAGATTTATTTTTCAATGCACATGTCATGAAAAAGTCCTGTTGGGAAAATGTACCCGTCGGGAATTCGTGCCTGTCGGGGAAAAGTCCTGTCGGGAAAAAGGACCTGTCGGTAAAAGGTACTGCCGGGAAAATGTACGGATCCCATTTAAAATAAACAAGATCGACATTGGTTGGGAAGGGAACCATCCTGACGTTACGGTTAACTGGGTCCAGAAATGCCGATGGGCTAAGTTATACCAAAATTTCTACAAGCTAGAGGTTAAGTTTAAAATTTGAACTAATAATTTAGAAAGGGGGCCTACAGAATAACTTTCACGTCTAAACTAAATACGAACCACTACCAATTGCCCAGCATGGTAACATTCGGACCGTGACATCTCCACTCCCGATCGGCGTAACCACCTTTAGCTTGAGATCTGTGATCTGAGCTGCTGGGGTTTTTATGCTAGCAGGTCAGCTCCAGCAGGACCAAGTGCGGACGTCGATGAGAGCAACCTCCTCCTGATTGGCTGAGGGCCTAGAGAACAATGGAAAGTGGGAGGAGCCAGCTGTTTTGAGTGACAGATCGCTTGGAGAAGTTTGAAGGATACAACACTTGTTAAAGAACGTGCAATTCAAGTTTTACTTGATTAATAAAGTGAAAAGCCTTTTAATTTAAACTGTAATGAATGCTATTCATTGAAGGATTGCTTAGATCTATTATCATGATTAATAGAAGGAAAGCTAGACGTTTGGCTTTGGAATTGGTGGTCACAATCGGCGTTTTAACTGGATATTTTAGCAAGAACTATTTACAATAAAAACTGCGTCAGTTAAAATTAGGTCTAAATAAAATTCGTCAAGCTCTTGGTAGGGTTCAAGAGGCAAGTTAAAATATCAAAGGATTAAATAACTAGCTTAGTAAGAATGCTATAACACATTTAAATATGAATTATTTGCAGAAGCAGATAACTAGAGTTTGAAACAGTCGGAGATTTTTCATAACATTTGTGGCCATCGAACAGGAATAAAAAATGTCGTACCTACAAACAACATGTATTTGAGGTTAAGTGCCAATTGACAGCCCCTCATATTGACACAACTAAGCTAGTGTATTTAGGCTTTTTGCCTGAAAAGAATAATGAGAAATATATAAACAAATGTACAGGGCTTTGAATAATGGCGACCGGAAGTTGAGTTCAGAAGCGTCTGGTTTTGGCGCTATACATTTTGGTGAATATAAAAAGTTCGGATGAACGAATTTTAATTCTGTTTGGGCCAGATTGTAGTGCACAGTGAGATTTTCGATTGGAGAGAAGTTTCAGAATAATCGGGTGGGCCAATTTAAAACTGTTGCGAAAACAGTGTTCATTTTGGTAAAAAAAAAACTTGTCCGTTTTTAGCGGCGATGTCCAGTTAGAGCAGTTTTTCTAATAGCTGTAGAAAAATATTGGAGTCGAATTTTCCAGTTCTGTTTCCGTAGGATTTTAGCAGAAGTGTAGAGCTATTAAGGGCTGAGAAATGGGTCGATTTGGTCCATTATTCGTGGAAATATGATGGTTTGAAGTGCGACGTCTTTTGGTGCTGGAGTGCCAAGAAAAAAAAAAGTGTTCGTTGCGCCCGGAAACACGAGGCTCAGTTACAACGCTCTACACTTACAACACTAGGCATGTTTATTGCCAGGGCTGTTGCAGTGAGAGCACACCTTGTCATCGAGGAACAAAACAGCATTTTTGAAGGTTTGTGGTGATTTTCGACTTACAGCAAAGCAGACACCTGACAGTCTTGGTTGGGTGCTCAAACGATCGATAGTGAGAGATGAGTGGCAATGCCTGCTGGGATATGAGCGCTCACGCCACCCGGTGCTCAGCTAATGAAGCTTCTCAAGTGAATTTGAGGTTTTGAGCTGAAGCATACGATATAAACGATATTCATTCCAAACTAAACGTAAGTATTTTCGGATGGAAGTGAAATCGGACCCACAACGATACACAACCAAAAATGTTGGTGCAAATTTTTCTACAGTCAATCAATCTCTGGTGTTATTGTGCTTGAACATAGACTTTCTTCATCAGGTTTCTTGTGATTACGAGAGCTTTTTACTCCTGCATCGACGGTTTATTGACACTGGCGTAAAAATCTCTCGTAATCACAAGGAGCCTGACGAAGAAAGTCAATGTTCAAGCACAATAACACCAGTGATTGCTTGACTTCCGAAAATTTGCAGCAACGCTTTTAAGTTGTGTATTTAGTTGAAGTGTGAGTAAAAAATTAGCTCGTTTTGAATCTATTTCTTCAAAATGAAAACGGACCTTTGTTAAGCAGCAAATTCTCATGCTCGAGCTATGCAGTTCGACACTATTAAATGGTTCGAGTACCCACCGTTTATTTATTAGAGCATAAGTTTTAACAAAATCTGGCTTGTACTCACTGTAAGTCTTAAGTTATACGTCTAGTGGACACAATATATGTAAGTTAACTTCCGTGAAGATGATACTTACACAAAACTCGATGACGACGGCACGTTGAACGTTACCTAGAAGTGAATAAAATAAAATAAAAATATTTTCCTAGTGAATCAGGCAAAAGCTAAACATACCAAACGAATTCCAGCACATAAAAACCCCAAAATATTAGTCGTCCTGGTTAATTTTGGTTTCTACTGCTTTATGAAAATATACATTACCTATTTTTAGCATTCTCCTTCTCTCAATGCTGTTTTAATTAGAGAACAATCGAAGATTTCTTTCCGGGCTGCTACCCTCCCACGCAGCCTCGATCATATAAAAGCCAGAGCGGAGCGATCCGTCTCCTCTTTATTCCTCAGTGTGGCCTGATGGCGACAAGAGGGGAGGAGGGTGGGAAGAAGGTAATATACATTTTCATAAAGCAATAGAAACCAAAATTAACCAGGACAACTGGTATTTTGGGGTTTCTAGTTGCTACAAAATATCCATCACCTTTTTTTTAGCATTCCACAAACCTTGTCAAAGGCGGCGGGCGCTATCATGACCAGGCCACCCGGGGTAGCGGCCGGATCCCCACAAATTGTATTGGCATAAGCCTGCAGGAGAGTCATACCATGTGCCGGGCGGCAATGAAGGGCCCCACATGGTAGAGTCCGTCGGCGTGATGCAACATGTCACGCAGGTAATGTGATGAAAACACGGACGGGTGTCGCCAGGAGGTGGCTTCCATGATCTCGGAGATCGAAACATTGCTGTGAAGAGCTCAAGAGGTAGAGATGGCTCAGAGTTCACGAGCCGCCACACGTATACCTTGATTGGTGCAGCTGATGTCGAGGACGTTATAGACTGGACAATGACCGTTTTAATCCATGTAGCTATCATTCTCGGGGACGTCTCTCCAGTCTTCGCCGTAAAGGAGATAAAAATTTGAGTACGATCCCAGCGGACCGGTTTGGACGCTTTGAGGTAAAAACGAAGCGCTCTGACAGGACACAGGGTCCATTCCTGGTCATCGCCCAAAATATTGGAGAGGGTGAGAAAGATGAGGGGATGGGCTCGTTCGGACGGTTTTTGTGTCTTTGCCCTGAAGAATGATCGAGGAGTGAGGGTGACACCGGAGTAGTTGTCCAAGAAGAAACAATCAGAAGCTATCGCACACAAAGCTTGAAGTTCACTGCAGTGGAGGCAGGCCGCCATGGCAATTAGAAACAGCGTTTTTCGGGTGAGATGACTCAGCGAGCAGGAGGAAAGTGGTTCATAGGGAGCCTGCATGAGTGTGTTGAAGACGATCGAAAGGTCCCAGTAGGGAAAGAATTTATGAGTCCGTGGTCGGTCAATCATGAAGGATTGGATCATGGCAGACACACGAAAATCATCGAGGAGGTGGAAACACCCTGCTACCTTGAAGACCGCGTTGAGGATGATCGGTACATCAAAATGGTGGATCCATGGAGCCCATCGTCAAAGAGGAAGTCTAGGAAGCGGAGAAATTCTGGCACCGTGAAACGGCGGATGCTACAACAGGTGCTTGTAACATCTACCGACATCTGGTATACAGCTAAGGAGGTATAAAATACTTTGGGCTGCGATTATTTTTCAACTAACATAGCTCTTTGTATCTCCGTTAGGGGAATAGAGAGTCAGAAGCTTAGGATAATAAGGTTTAAAGTAAATTAAATACTGGTATTCACTACCACCATGGTAGGGCTTAAGTTACTAGCTACTGCAGTCTAAAATTAGTTTAACTCTTGCTAATAATCGAGAAACTCAGGTCACGTAAAAATAATTCTTGGTTTTTATAACATTATGCAAAAAAAAAACAGTTACATTAGGTTTCAAGTTTTAAACAAGTTCACAGTTTAAATCATATTTTAAAATGAAACAAAATATCAAAGAATTACATGAATTCGGTTTTCGTTCAAAGCAAACACTTGTTGTTTACAGTAAAATAATTTCGAATAGAAATTAGGGTTTGTTCTATCCAGAACTCTAAATTATTACAGCGTCCACTAACAATAAAATAGTCAAATTCAAATCACTTTCCAAGTTTCAAGTAACGCTAGGGTTCCACCGTAGAAGTACAAGCTTCAGTAACGACTGCAATAAAACTTCAGCAAAGTAAGGTTTAAATGAAAAGTCCATTTAAAATAAACTGAAAGTAGGTTTTTAGGAAGGGATCCTTCAAACCTTAAGTTTATGGGGAGACTAGATTCCAAAAGGCCGACAACCTATGTCCCCATAAATTTCAAAGTTAACAGTCAAATTTAAATTTAAAGTTCCTATTTAATTTAGAATTGAGAGCTTAAAGAAAATACGTTTAAGTTTAAATTAGCCTTTTTTGAAAGCCGACAGACTCATTTCACTCTGGCTAAAGAAATCGTGAAAAGAGGATTAACGCTATGCCAGAAAAGAAACAACCAAAAACAATGATTGGTTTAGCGAATTTTCGGTAGTATAATATGCTTACAGAGAACATCCACTACCTTCATCAGGCAAAAAGTGTACGAGCACGCACAGAAATACGACTACATGCTAGAGTTTATGTTTGAATTTCGCCGCCGTTGGCCGTTTGGATGGTGCTGCCATCCCGTGCTACAAACTCGTGCTGCTCATTCGTTGTTGATGTAGGCTAGGAGTCAGCAGTTTGTGCCATTTCTTGGATAGGCTTGCTGTCAGTTCAGGTGTAGTGATTTTCTGGATATTTTTATGTGCTGGTTCCTGTAAATTCATGAGTGGTTTTCTTTTAGACTGGAACAATTGAATGGCCATGCATTCTAGGGCTTGGAGGTGTGCGTCACTAGAGGTGTTAGATGTGAGGAGCACGTGTGTATTGTTCCAGGCGATGTCGTGTTGGAACTTGACGTGATGCATGGCGACCCCATTTTGTGTGTCTTTTTGATCGAGTGCTAGCATGTGCTCGTGGACTCTTTTGCAAATTCGCCCTCTAGCATGTAGTCGTATTTCTGTGCGTGCTCGTACACTTTTTGCCTGATGAAGGTAGTGGATGTTCTCTGTAAGCATATTATACTACCGAAAATTCGCTAAACCAATCATTGTTTTTGGTTGTTTCTTTTCTGGCATAGCGTTAATCCTCTTTTCACGATTAAACTAGCCTATATTGAAAACTACTACCTTTGCCCGGCCTGGCAACATGCGGCAAGAAGACCTCTCCATCTCCCCAACCGACGAATAGTGACTGTTGGCTTTGTCGTGAGCTATGCTAAGGATAGTTTCGAGGCACCGAGTATTTATGGGTTTCAGAAGCGCGGACGTCCGCGACGACTACGCGTTTTGGCGGCAAGAGGAGAAATTTCAGTCAGAGAGGCAGATTTGTGCTAAAGCCAAGTCGCGTGGACTCTGCTATTAGGAGCTTTGGTTCGTTCTCATTAAGCTGTTGAGAGGGGCTCTCTCTGATTAGAGTGGGGCTGGGCCCCGAATGGCTGGATTTTGGACCGTTGGAGCCGTTTAGTGCGAGTCCATTCTGGAAGGCTTTGATGGAATTGATGGATATGGATTTCAAGATTGTAGAATGCTTTTGACCATAACTATTTTAGTTTTCAACAGATTAGTAGAAGGATGGTCTTGAATTAAAGCCCTGATAAACAGCGCTGTTATGCATCACTACTATTGAAGGAGAAAAGCCATTTTAATCGTAGAAAGTCACATGAAGGTTGGAGTGGAGGTCAAAATTCATAACTAAAAATATAAAAATTAGGAATATCGATTTTTTTGTTCCAAGTCAGCCTGACTAAGGTAGCTAAATTTTAATAAAAGGTTTGGAGTAAATATGCTTGGATAATCATGAATATAGGTTTATATACAACCAGCTAATGCTAGAACGCATTTTAATTTAAAAGAGAAGCTACTTAGAAGCTGTCCGGTGGATTGGAAATTCGGCAAAACTCTGAATTAATTGCACAATTTAAAACACAGTATTAACGGATTCAAACAACAAAATTGAACAAGCAACTACATATATGTGGGACAGAACGTCCCCCTAGCACAAACTAAGCTGGTCGGCATTAGGCCTCATAAAAAAAAATGTTTATTTACAAGATTGTAGTTGTCTAATGGTCGACAGGAAGTGGTGTCCGGCAGCGGCGATTTTTACGGAGACGTCTAATGGCTACAGCTATTGCAGTTCTGTTTTCACAGAGTTGAAGAGAAAAACATAAACTTGAGTTTAGTGAAAACTGCAGTCGAATTGGTCCATTGGTTGAAGAGTGAGAAAAGAAACAGTGTCTGTTTTTAGTAGATTAGGCCTGCTGCGGATTTGAGTCAAAGTCCGGGGACGATACAGAGTTCAATAAAAACCCCAAGGTTTTTTATTTTTGGTGTTTGAGTCTCCTCACCAATCAATATGGAGCCCAACTCCTTTATACTGTGAAGGAGTCGATGATTCCGATGGTGCATGCGAGATCTCGGAAAGTGTGGAGAGGCATGTGTAGGAAGGTTCTGGCGGAACAGTCGATGCATTTCGGGGATGGCATGACAATTGAGTGTTTGAGGTCGAACAATACCCCTAGGAACAAGAAAGAGTGAGCGGGCTGGAGACAAGACTTCGAAAGGTTTATGCCCAGACCCAGGTGATGAAAAAGAGACACGACGTTGTGTTGATTGTTGGAGAGTGTTGATTGGTTGGGATGGTGTAGAAGACAGTCGTCTAGGAAGGCATGGATGCGAATGCCTTGCTGGTGGAGATAGACGAAAACGGGACGTAGGACCATGGTGAAGACGCGTGGGGTGGTGTTCAGTCCGAAGGAAAGGCAGAGGAATTCGAACTCCGTTCCATCTAGCAGAAAACGGAATAGGTGACGGACAGATGCATGAAGCGGAATCTGAAGGTATGCATCCGCAAGATCTAGCGACACTGTCCAATCATTGGGTTGTAATGAGTCCCGGATGGAAGAGACTGTTTCCATTTGAAAATGTGGGTTGAGGATAAATTGATTTAGTGCTTTCAAGTTGAAAATGAGGCTTCCGCACGATTTCTTGGTGCATAGGAAGATGCTGCTGTAAAAGCCTGGGGTGAACGGGGGTAACACAACACGAATTGCCTGCTTTTGAAGGAGGGACGCTATTTCCGTTCGGAGTGGAATGGGGGCTGGTGCTTTCAGTTCCCAAGGTGGATCTTGCACAGGGGGTTTCTGTAAAAACTTTGGCTTGAAGCCTTTGAAAATAATAGAAAGAATTACTGGATTGGAGGTTACTTTTTGCCAAGCTTTGACATGGAACCGAAGACGTCCCCCTACTTCTTGTGGGGGAGGTGGAATGTCAGTAATTGTCACGTCCCCTGTTGCGTAAACGAGAGGAGGAAAGAGTGGAGGGACGGCCCAGGGAACGACCACGTCTTCGTCCCTGGGAACGGGATGGAAAGGGCGATGCGGAACGTGGCACCGGAGGACTGATTGAGCAGGGTCTAATGTCTTTGAGACCTTCCAATCTTCCTTAGGTTGGTCAGGTTTAGAGGACGGAACGGAACGTAGACGTCGATTCTGGCGAGTATTGTTGTAACGAGGTTTACGGAGGAGGACGCCGCCGGTCCTGAGTAATGTGGTAAGAAGTGTTGTCGACTTACCCAACAACGGAGGCTGGTATGGGAGTTGGTCACGCAGGCCGAAGCCAAAACCAGTCGCAAGGCTACGGTTCTTGGAGACTGGGTCGGAGGTAGAGGAAGGCTTGCATTGGAAGCAGTACGGAATGATCCCCTCAACAGTCTTTAACATTTCAGGAAGTGGGATCACCGAGGGATCACGATCGCCCTGGAACGGAGGGCCAAGATGATCTGAAATGGACGGGTCAGGTGAGTAATAAGAATCAAAGTTGTCGTCCGCAGGAGGAACGGGTGGAGTCCGCAAAGGAGCTGGCGGAACGGAACGTGGAGGCGGGTTATCTGACACAGTTGAGGGACCAGCATCCTCAATAGACGGACGGTGACGTTTTGGGATGGAAGCAAGCCAAGACGAAGTATATGCTGAGACTGGTGCCTTCCGTTTAAAAATTTGGGGGGGAAGAGTCCATAAGAGTATGCACTTGAGAAGATGTGAGTGGATCATCGGTCCGCTGAGTGGCGGAACGTTCAGTTACCGAAGGTTGGGAAGAATGTGAAGATATGTCCAGAGGAGTGAGTTGCGGTCCTACGTAGGCCAGTTTGGCAGGAACTTTCCAGGCTTTGAGTTGGAGTTTGAGGCAAGCATACCGTTCCTTTGTTCGAGAAAGCTCTTCGGAAAGGGAACGCAGGTCCCGTACCGGTGAAGGCTGGCTACAGGGAATCGGGGACGTAGCTGCAGTGTCGCAGGGTAATGGCAGGGATGGCTCGGAAAGAAAGGGATTCGGAGGAGGAAGCGCTTGTTCCAAAGAATCCTGCTCCGTTGTCAGTTCAAGTATTTCAACACTGTCCGCAACTGACAAAGACTGAGGGGACGCGGAACGAGGAGTACCGGACGATGAACCGTACTTCGGCGCCCCTTTAGCACGTGGCATGGGAACGGCGTACCGAGGGATGCTGAACGTAGAATGAGGAACGCAGATCGGGAACGAAGTGAACAACACGGTGGCTAGAGAAGAAAAGGTGAGCATGCCGCTCCGCTTCGGCTTTTATATGAAGGAGGCTGCACGGTAGGTAGCAAACCGGAAGGACACCTTCGATTTAATTTCTCTAGATTGAACAGCATTTTGAGAAGGAGACTGCTATAAAAAAGATAATGGAAATTTTCAACGCAACTAGAAAATGAAATTCTTGAAGAAGTTCAGCAGTGTTTGAGGAGCCAGAGCCTCGCTCAGAGGCGAAGGAAGGGATTTTTGAAATGACAACACTGAGGTCCAGAAGGGATCCTGTGGTATGAAGTGGCCTCAATGCAGGGCAAAGGGGAAAAGCTTGGTTGTGGGATGATAATACAGGGACGAAGGAGGAGCATGTGAGGTCATCACATGATGGTGGATTGCTGGGGAAAATTTGTGCCAGGATGTGTAGTGGTTGGTTGGCATTGAGCTCTAAGAAGATTGCGAGGACGAAGGTCCGAAAGAAGAACAGAGTTAAGATGCAGAGTCATCGTAGTAAAGAAGGCAATCCAAGATGTTGTTGTTGGGGCCCTCTCAATGTTTTTGCTGTTGTTTTAGAAACTGGCAGAAAGAAATGTGGTTCCGGCTCATCAGTGTCGTTGAAATAACGAAATGGCGAAGGGTACAACAGACTTTATGGGTGGACGCGGAAGCCCAGGGCAACCCCCTCGGCACAGGGTAGCTGACGAGTGGCATGGTTGGAGTATAGTACAATCCCTGGAAATACGGGGATGAACTGTGCGGTATCATACTGCCAAACAGAATACGCATTCAAGGTGTTGAGCGAAGGAGCAGATGCCGAAGCCCAAGTTGACACCACAAGATCAATGGGAGCCGGAAAGTACTGAACTGTGGCCGCTGTTCTGAAGGCCCTGAAGAATGGGAAGATGCTGCAGCAGGTTTCAGCTTGATACCCAAGGGCATGGGAGACTCGTGGGAAGTCGTGGCCACACGAGATGAGGGCGTTGCTGAACAGCGTGACAAAGGTCGTGGGGTTGACGTCGTGCATGACGAAGACGTTTCGTCGTAGTAGGGGAATGGCCATACAGTACCTTGTGAGTTTTGGACAAGGAGTAGTGGTGAAGATGCCAGGAAGGGCCCCGGGCTAGATGGCAATGGAGAAAGAAAACTAATCTTGGAGTTGGCCAGGATTAATTTGACCCGCTGTTCATAGGCTTGTCGATGAACACAAGCAGTTTCCATAGTCAGACTGACGTTCGTTGCCCGAAGGGCACCGGCTTCTGAAGACAGGGTGCGAACTGCGGATAGCACAGCCGAAATGTTCAAGTCCAAATGGCGATGTCGTCATGTGACAGCTGTCCGCAAGGTTGTCAGAGTCTAGCAGGAAACTGACGTTGGAAGATATTGGTTAGGAAACGATGTTGCCATCTTCACAAGAAAGCGAAGGAGGAGCATACGTAGTTCGAAACGAGGTAGCAGAATACAGCCGTGGCAGAACTACTGGTGGAACGACCGCTGCTGGAGTAATTGGGAGGGTCCTGAACGGGAACCACAGCAGACAGAATCGAAGGAGCAATGGTTTGCGTAACGGCAGGCGAAGGAGTTAAAAGAGCCACAAGCGAAAGGAGATATTTTTCGCTGGGAGGCCTTTCGTTTGTTTGATTTTCTGGCAGGACGAAGACGGGAGCGAATTTGACGGAATCTTGGAGGATTGCAAACGTTGTGATGGTTTACGAGCCGATGAAGGAGCACCTTTCTTTTCAGACGGGCGTGAGGCTTACAGAAGCCTGGATGACGACGAAATTGTGGTGGGTTAGCTGATAAAGGGTACCTTCCTTTGCAGCACTAGCAGCGAGAAGAACCCTAGCCTGTTTGCAAGCTTGTTGGGTTGACGAATCCGTGACTTGCATTGGTTGATTTCTATTAATGCCCAAGTGTCTTTGTCGAGTGTTTTACAAATGGTGCAAGGCTTCGTATAATAGTTACAGGACCGGTGGCGTTGGCAAACTTGATGGGGATCGAGGTGAATTTTCCTTGAAATGAACCCTGGACTTCTACAATGCTCAAGGCTCGGTGAACGTGGAGAATCAGGAGGTGCGTCCATCGTGGAATAAATAGAAAATGCCACTGGAAGGGTAGATGTGGAAACAACATATACACTGCGCGAGGATAACAAAACGAAGAGCGGGGACAGGTTCGTTTCCCCACCAAGACGCGGCTAGGGGAAAGCCCTTCCAGTAGCACAGTGAGTTCTGGTGACGTGTTGACGAAACTTGTATTCCAAGGAGACCGAACACCATTGACCGACGTAGGAGGTTAAATGTCCAGGTAACTGGGATCGAGCTAAGGCGAAGGAACGAAAGACCACATAATAGGACCCTGTAGGCCAGGCGAGAGCATAGGGAAGAAGACCGTGCTTCTCAAGCAAAGACTCGCCAATCCTAAGGCCAGCAGTCGGAGAATATTGTAGGAGCAGAAAAAGGAAGGGTGGTGTTGCCGTGACGAAGATTTCCTAGACAAGGTCGGAGGCAAGACCAGTGTACCTGGAGGACCATGAGACATACAGCGAAGATCGGGCGGCTGTCCACCCCCCCCCCCCCCCCCTCTTTCTCGGCATTTCCATGTATCCTGTATGCTTGGTAAGCAAGGGACATGGCAAAAGATGACGAAGAGTGGAGGAACTGCGAGGGGCGAGATTCTGCTCAAGGGATGAAAGCGGGGAAGAAGAGGAAGAGCGCCGCCAGAACCGCATGACAGACGAAGGGTGAATAATGCATGGGACGAAGGGAGTACAGAATTCGCAGGCAACTTCTGAAGGGTAAATATGTGAAGGAGCCGAAGCAAGACACCACACTGAGTGCTGTAGGCTTGAAAACGGAGAGGGATGAAATTCATTCATCGGGCTTTTAAGTATGGAGATAGTGGTCCAAAGGTGGGGACAACCACAGGATGCAAGGAGGTTCCCTTGCTATAACGAACGACGCTGTGTGGTGACCCGTTAACCTCTGGGGATTTGTTTGTTGGTATCTCTTTTTTTTTTGGAAGGCTTTATTATGAGAAGGAAATACGATCAAGGGACCCACTCGAAGGCGAACATCAAGCTCAACTTCCAAGAGCAGCCCGAGGCAAAGGAAGGTAGGAGCAAGAAGCGAAGATGCCTGCAGCTGAAGTGGAGGCCACCGATGACAAAGGCTTGTCGAAATGAGCTACGAAGGCGAGGCAGGTCGAAGCGGTAACGAAGGTCCAAGAAGAGAAATGCCTGGGAACAGGGGAAACACAGCAGGAGTTGCTGGGATTGTTCGAGCCGCGAAGGGTGTCGATCTGGCTGGGCTGTCGTATGCTGCGAAAGGTGTTGAGGCGGCAGGAGGTCCTGGAGACGACAAAGGCAGTGCCGCAGACTAAGGGATGGCCTCCGAACAGAGGAGGCAGGGAGTAACTGGAGCGTTTGAAAACTTATGCCAGTCAGGTAGCTGAAGGGCTGGTCCAGACGAAGGTCTATCCAACGATGGCTAAATGGCTGGGAAAAAAAGGAACGGGTGAAGGCGGCCGATCAGCTGCAGGCGAAGGGAGAGCCGGTGGACAACGACTGGGGAAGGACGGCAGCGGGACTGGATGGGAGCAAGCAGGCACAGAGTAGGGCATCTGGTAGAAACACGAAAGGACGAGCATGAGCTTGACGAAGGGAAGCTTGGAAGGACCAGAACGTGCTGTCAATAAGTCATGAATTTGGTCTTCAGAGAAGGGCCTGCCAGTGAAGTATGACATGGGACGTCGTAACAATAACTGGGCCCAGGACACAGAGCCGAATGGAAGGCAGCCATGGAGATGGGGAGGCGCTGCTTGTGAAATCCTGGGAGAAATCTTTGTGAAAGTGACTCAGAGGCTGAGAAGGACACGAAGGTGCAGAGCTTCGTTCGTTAGAGCTTGAAGACATGGTAACCAAACAGGACACCGAAGCAGCAGTCTGTGCAAAGGGTAGATCCAAAGGCCCCGAAGGCGTTGGAGAAAAATTGCAAGCAGTAGGTGGGTGAGGTATTAAAAGAGAAGGATCCAAAGTAGGAGAGGTGCTGTCGGCGGTGCAACGACCGGCAAAGAGGCCATGATGTCCTGAAGTGGTCACGAAGAAGCGGGCTAGGTCACAAGCAAGGCAAAGCCACAATACGACTTGTAAACATGTTGAACGATGGTCAAGATGAGTTCGTTATCCCTTAGCGTTCGGCAAGTGCCAAAGAAGGCGGAGGAAGGCGAGAGATCGGGGAGAGCGACCATGTACCGTCGAGGTTAGAAGAAAAAGATGAAACCCGGTCCTAAGCTAGCACTTTTATAGGACGAGTGCGTCGTGTGTCTTCTCCTCTAGGGAAGATTGCATTACAAGAAGAATGCTGCAAATTGCAGGTAAGGTATATTGATACGCTCCAAGCCTAGTTTACACAGCAGCTCCTACCAGTAGCACACTGACAAAAGGCAATTTGTATAGCAGCTAACTATTGTTACTAATTCAGTTAAAAAAAAAAAACTACATAGCTCCATAACCTGAAAGTGACAAATTAACTGGATTTAATAAGACGTTCTTGGTGTCCACAACCACAACTTGTGGATCTGGAAATCTCTACTGGTGGAAGCAATCTTGGCTCCCTCATTGTATATCTTTAAAAGACGGATGGCTGAGCATAAGATGACATTCACCAAATATGGCAGGTGGACTTATCATCTACGTTTTTTTCTTAAATTTTTCGACGGGGTTTTAATCGCTTTTGGGCCATTCCTTGACCTGTGCTCTCACAAATTAATTTTATTATAACTAGAAGCGCGCCAGCGCTTCGCCCATCAAGTTCAGCTTGTTAGCTTTCCATGAAGGTCGCAGCGGCGTGCGTCGAAGGTGTCGGGCATAGGCCAGCCTGGAGCCACCGCTGGCGCAGAGTCTAATTTCTGGCGTCTGATTGTTATTGTTCAAATCAAGACATTATAAGTGTTTGGACGAAGGCTAGCTACTGCTTCTCTTACCCGAGACATTAAACCAGCGTTTTCTGGTATTGAATACTAAATATTAATACGACAGAAAGCTTTGAAAATTGTATAGATCGACGGGGTTTACCGAGTAGACAACAGAAAATTCCGTTTAAGAGCTGTGCATAAAGGAATTCAATACGAAAAAAGTATCTCAACATCGTTGATTTCATGCTAGCTACTACTAGCTACTACTATTACTAGCTAATTCTACTCAGATAAAATAATTTATGCGACCGATATGCTTGAAGTTCGCGTTTGACTCCAGTATGTGCCTTTTGTGGTTTGACATTTGGCGAGGTTTTAACTCAAAAGATTGTAACCATTTGCAAAGCAATTTTTGTGAACATAATTTTTGTGAAAATAATTGTCCTCCATACCCGAGTAACAACGCAGCCTCGGTTAACTTATTGTTTCCGTTTCACAATTAAATCGAATTGCTATATTGTAACTTTATCTCAAATAAATAAACTATGTCATCGTCTACTAAACGAATTATGGGGAAGGAAATCCAGGAAGAGTAACCAACCGCTCCTTGAATATAAAAAAAAAAACAAAAAAAAAGAAACAAAAAAAAAAGAATAATCTAAGTAGTCCTTAACTAAACTAACTTATCGTGCTCACTTGTTTCTGTTTTACCCCAGAAGCAGAACTTTCTGCAACTGTCTGCGACTCCAATTGCCGACAAAAAAATTATCTGCAGCTAATCTGTTTTTATCATATGGTTAGCCACATGTTTATTGCTTTGTAGTTAATAACTTTTCAGCCCTTTACACTATTGATCTGGCTATTCCACCAATGGTAAGGACTCGTCGAGTCGATTAAAATGGTGTACTGGAATGTCAAAATCGGTCAAAAATGGCAGAAATTTGGCCAAAATTTGTCCACGGTGGTGTAATGGCAGTCTGCCAAAAAGTCGATTTTCACTTTTATTCTTGCGCTGAGCAGCGTAGGCCTAGACATTCGCCATTCACCAAAAGTACCTCCACTTCAAACGGCTCTATCTCAGCGAATAATGGACCAAAACGACTGAACTTTTCACCGTTTAATAGACCAACACTTTGTCTTTCATCCTACGGAAACAGATCTTCAAATTTGTTCTCCATTAAATTTTTATGATCTTAAGAAAAAACTCTCAAAATTTGCCGTAAGTTCACACAGTGCTAGTCGCCATTATCGCAACTCGTGTATTTATTGTAAATACTTTGATCTCTTTTCGGCATAAAGCCAACCAGTTTAGTGTTTGTTCTAGGGGGAACAAGCACAGGCATCCCATTGCTGTGTGTGTGCTTACAGTACATGTTTATTATAAGTATTTATTATTTTTATTCTGAACAGTGGTGACGATCTCTATTGACCATGAAAATCTTAGCCAATCAGAGTAAATCCCATAATCTCTCCCTTTCCAAGGCCAATTCGGATCGTTATAGTTCCCTTTAAAGCCCTCACGCGTGGTACAGCTTGGCTTTTGAGAAAGCACAGATTTCCCTCCTCCAAGGCAGCCTGGCCTCCAGCCCGCCAAAACACACAGCTCTCGGTACGGTCCGCTCTCTCCCTCACCCATAAATACTGGTCCCCAGCAGGCAGTCCTTAGCATAGCTCACGTCAGACTTCTACAGAGAGGGTCACTACAAAGGCTGGGATGGAGTTGCCATGCCGGGCAAGGTAGTGGTTTAGGTAACTAGTTGTACTTTTAACTTGATTCTTTAGGAAACCTTTTATGAATTTTTAAACTTAAATTTAATGCTAACTCTCACTTGTATTTGTATTCTGGACTCTGCCATCGGCATTTCTGACAACAGTCCATCATAATTTAAGGGTTACGGCCCCCTTCCTAAAAACTGGCTTTTTATTTCTTTATTTATAGTTAATCCCAGGTGTTGACTTCACTAACGTTATTTTCGGTTCTCCTAAGGTTTGGTACCCAACTTTAACTAGATCATTTTGACAGTTGCTTGTAGGAGCTAGGTGCTGTACATTCAACAATGAGTATTTTATTTAGCGCTAGGTGCGTTAATAATTTACCGTTTACTTTATTCTATCGCTAGGTGCGTTTAATATTGTAAAGAGTTTAGGTAACTCAAAGCTTTTTCTAATCAAAATTGTAAACGAACTTGTGTAGTTCAAACTGAATTTTTATTGCAAAAATTCTACAAGCGAATTTAATGTAAATTCTCAAGTGTGCTTTAACGTAAAGCCTTCCAGTTTTTTTTATATAAACAACTAGCAAATGAATATAAAGTGTTTGATCTTTAATATGTTTTAAAATAAAACCAGTAGTTTAAACCCCCAGTTTTTTCTTCGTGATGATTTAATTGCTAGTGTTTTGAATAACTAAAACCATTTTTATTTAAAGCCTTAGGGTAGCTTTTAAACAGTACCCAACGTTGGTGGCAGCAACCATAGTATAGTTAGCTTGAACTTAGCCTACAGTTTAGGACATTAATATCGATCCCACACTGGAGTAGGGTTAGCTATGTGAATTTTACCACAAAAGTAAAAACAGTCACTTTTGCAAGTTAACAACGTTTCCGCATGTGCACCAGAAGTCGGTTCTACCACAAGCACCTCCTGAGAACTGGTAGCACCGCTACAGTGGCCTTTAACTGTCCGGGACGTATCATCGTGCGTCGAGTAGATTCTGCTACGGGGTGTTTTATAATCAAATGAAATACAACAGGCACTTTATTGGAAATATAATTAATCAACGACCATTAATTATACCAAGAATTTATAGGGTTGGGGAGGAGAATTTGTAACTCTAAAAAGTCACTATTGAAACGTCCTAGATCCATTTCAATTAATTCCATCAGAGTTTTCATAGGGCGCCACGTGTTCCATCTGGTAATTTTTGCTCATTTTTCAGTCCAAATCTAAAGTAAACTAAATTACAACTAAGGTAAACTAAATAATAATTAAATACAAGCTAGTTTCGTTTAGGTTAGTTTAATTTTAGGCTGAAAACTGAGTAGAAATTTTCACTTAAAACTCGTGGCGCCGTCTATAAACTCAGACGGAACTAATTGGAATGGATCTAGGACGTTTCAGTATGGGGCCTCGGTCACAAATTCTCCTCCCCAACCCTATAAATTCATGATTATACCAAAGTGATGATTTTCTTTAGCCTGTTAAAGAAACAATTCACAATTATATTTTCATAGAGTTCACAATCAATACTTACATTAAAGCAAAACCATAAAACAACCAAAAGGGATGATATCATAAATGCACCCTGTAAGGGTAAAGGTACCCATCAAGTTTTCGCCATAGAAAGTAGTGATATCAAGAGTCAAAATACCTTTTGCCCTTCTGGGGTTTTTGTATGATTTTTTACTATAACTAATATAGTTTAAAATAGTTTTAAAAGTCATGAACACAATGGATAAAAAAAGTTCTTCTCTCAAAATTAGGCTATAGGCCTAATAAAAGAACAAACGAACCTACCACTGGATTAACCCAAACACTAGTAAACCTTTTTCGTCCTTCAAGTTTTTTTTTTTTACCTGAGAAGCCCATGGGTGCTGCTGCTGCTGTTGCTTCTGTTGTGAATGGTGGTGATGATGTTGTTGTTGTTGCTGTTGCTGCTGCTGTTGTTGCATCTGCTGCTGATGCTGATGTTGTTGTTGTTGTTGTTGTTGTTGTTGTTGTTGTTGTTGTTGTTG
>JAHWFP010121044.1:11011-39588 GCA_023313725.1 Lithobius niger
GCATCCTGAACGATGGAGCCATGACACACTGTAACTTGGCAACGGGCAATTGGTCAGCGGTGGACTTAGCCTTTTGCTCGCTGGCCATCCCAGTTCACTTCACTTGGGCTGTCACTGCCGATCTGCATGGAAGCGATCACCTCCCCATTGTGTTGTCCACAACACAAGGGGGTTCTGTGGCTTCCAGGCCAGCCCGGTGGGCGCTTAAGCGTGCTGAATGGTCAGCCTTTGCTGAGGCTGCTGTGTTTCAGCGTGCGGTTGAGGACTTTTCTGATGTGGATGAACTTTCCACTCATTTCACTGATGTGGTCCTTGCTGCTGCTCATGCTACTATCCCGCGTACGTCCACACAGCCGCGGCGGGTTCCTGTTCCGTGGTGGACGCCTGCTTGCGGGCAGGCCATTCAGGCCCGCCGGCGAGCGTTGCGTGCATTCACGGTCAGCCCGACTACTGGCAACTTTGTAGCGTTTAAGCGCTGTCGTGCCCGTGCCAGGTATGTCATCCGTGAGGCTAGACGTGCTTCGTGGGCAGCTTATGTTTCGTCGATCACGCGCTCCACGCCTTCTCAGCAGGTGTGGCGGAAGGTGCGCCAGATTTCGGGGAGGAGCGTGCCTTCCCCGGTTTCACAGCTGAAGGTGGCGAATACCGTGATCTCTTCTGTGCCAGATATCGCCAATTGTCTTGCGTCTGCATTTGCGCGGGTCTCGAGTGATGACCATTATGATCCTGGTTTCCTCGGGATTAAGCGTAGAGAAGAGGCTCGCTTTCTTGACTTTCGCTCCGATGGGCTAGAGGAGTACAATTTACCGCTTACCTGGCAGGAATTTGTTTCAGCTTTGTCCAAGTCGCATGACTCCGCCCCGGGACCTGATGATTTTCACTATCAACTGTTGAAACATCTGCCTCTTGCCTCCCAGCAGTTCTTGCTGGGGATGTTCAACCGTATGTGGGCAGAGGGCTCTATTCCAGCAGCATGGAAGACAGCAGTGGTCATCCCGATTGTAAAACCGGGCAAAGACCCTACTTCTCCTTCCAGTTATCGCCCAATCGCTCTGACTAGCTGTGTCTGTAAACTTATGGAACGGATGGTCAGTGAGCGGTTGGTGTGGGTGTTGGAATCACGGGGATTCTTATCTGTGTCCCAGTGTGGCTTTCGACGGTTTCGGTCAACTATCGATCATCTAGTTGCCCTTGAATCAGATGTGAGGGAGGCTTTTCGCCTGCGTCATCATCTGGTTCAGGTTTTCTTTGACTTGGAGAAGGCGTATGATACGACGTGGCGTTATGGGATTCTCCGTAATCTCTATAACTATGGCTTGAGGGGACAGATGCCACTGTTGCTTTCTGCTTACCTCTCAGGCCGTTCTTTTCGCGTTCGTGTCGGGGCGACTCTTTCCCGCCCGTTTGTCTTGGAGAATGGTGTGCCTCAAGGTGGTGTTCTCAGTGTCGTCTTGTTTGCTATAGGGATCAACCCCATTGCTCAGCAAGCTGCTGTTCCCCAGTCATTGTTTGTCGATGACTTCGGCCTGCGCTTTCGGGCAGCTCGCATGCAGACCTGCGAGCGGCAGCTACAGCTGGCAATTAACAAAGTCCAGACCTGGGCGGTAAGTAATGGTTTCCGGTTTTCTCCGGACAAGACTGTGTGCATCCACTTTTGCCGCCAACGAACACTGCACCCGGATCCTTGCCTGTACTTGGGGCAGGCACAAATTCCTGTTGTCCCACAGGCACGTTTCCTGGGTCTGGTGTTCGATTCCAGGTTGTCTTGGCTTCCACACTTACGCCAGCTTAAAGACAAGGCTTTGCGGGCGCTTAACATCTTGCGGGTCCTGTCGGGCACTTCATGGGGTGCCGATCGCGCTGCCATGTTGCGCCTCTACCGAGCCCTTGTCCGCAGCAAACTTGATTATGCGTGTATGGTCTATGATTCGGCTAGTGACTCCACTCTCCAGATGTTGGACACAGTGCATCACAGTGGCCTGCGTGTGGCGACTGGGGCTTTTCGAACTTCTCCAATGGTCAGCCTCTATGCTGAGGCCTCGGAGCCACCTTTGGCCATTCGTCGGCGACAGCTTGCCATTCAGTATGCTGTGCGTTTGCGTGCTGTGCAATCCAGTCCTGCTTGGTCCATGGTTTTTGGGCCAGACTTGCGAGTCGGTAGACGCAGGGTGGGTAAGGGTGATTTCCGCGATAGGCTCCAGCAGTCCTGTCAGGAGATAGCCTTTGAAATGCCCTGCGTCTTGAGGCTTGAGAGAATGCCAGTTGCCCCTTGGCTTGTCCCAGGTGGCAGTTTCATTTTTGCTCTGGCGTCCCTCCCGAAGGGTTCCACTCTACCAGCAAGGTACTTACAGGAGTTCCGGCGGCTGAGTTCTCAGTACGCCGGTTATCAGCGCCTGTTTACTGATGGGTCGAAGTCCGACGTTGGCGTGGCGTGTGCTTGTGTGTGTAAGGGTGTAACGGTTGCCCATCGCCTTCCATCAGGCTATTCTGTGTTCTCTGCAGAGCTTTGGGCTCTTGGTTTGGCGGTGGAATGGATCCTTGACCTTCAGGGCACGCATTTCATTGTCTTTAGTGATTCCATGAGTGCCCTGGAGTCCTTGGCGAATTACAATCCTCGGAACCCCTTGACACAACGTGTCCAAGCTTTGCTTTCCCGCTTGCCTGGCCAGCGGAAAACCGTGCTTTTCTGCTGGATCCCGGGCCATGTTGGGATAGCAGGGAATGAACAAGCTGATTCTGCTGCGAAAGGGGCCCTTTCTGGCCCTCTCGGCAGGGATCTCAGCCTTGTTCCTTCAGATGCTTTTCCAACTCTGCGTCTGAGGTTACACGCTTTTTGGCAAACCTTGTGGGACAGACAGGACGGTAATAAGTTACGGGACATTAAAGGCACTGTCGAGGAGTGGCACTCGGCGTGTCGCCGCAGTCGCCGTGAGGAGGTTGTGTTGGCCCGTTTGCGAATTGGTCACACCCGGCTTACTCACTGTTTCCTTTTGCAATCCTGAATGCACCCTCCTGAATGCACCCTCCTGAATGTTCTTGGTGTCGACGGCCACTTACGGTCCGGCACTTACTTGTTGATTGTCGCCATCTTGATGGTGTTCGTCGTCGGTTCCATCTTCCGCATGACATTGCGTGTCAGTTGGGCGATAAGTCTGTCCTCCTGTCCGGTGTTTTTCAATTTTTGCAGGAGGTACAGATGTATGACAAGATTTAGATTAGGGGTTTGAATAACATCTCTGTAATGTGTGGTGCAGTGGCAACCCGGACCACTGCACTGTGACTGAGGTTGGCGCTAATGACCAAGTTGTCGACGCGCCATTAAGCCTCAATCCCCCCCCCCCTTAAATTTTAATCGTCCAGCATCATTCAAACAATTTCGCTGGCTAATAATATTATGGTGTAGTAAATTAAGTTTCATTGTTTACAGAGGTCCTATTGTTGCCGACCACTTTGCAACTAGCATTGATTAGACTCGTGCATCGCACACTTAAAGTGATTGTTGGTTAGTAATATATTGCTTCTTATATTGTTGGATACGCTACACGTGACACGGACAGACGGGACTGCCTGGTCGGGGCTTATATGCACACGTTGGTGGCTTTATTTACCAGGATTGCAGAAGATGATGCTCACGAGTATTTCTCGATGGTATTGCTGTCGCTGATGATGATACCGCGGTCGCCTACTATATTAATAATGTCGAATTTTAAAACGTGGGCCGAAATCATGAAAAAAAAATTGTTTTTCTTGTTGGAGTTTGTTAGACAATCCAGCAGCCTAAGTTGCGTGCCGTACTTGGTTTTAATTACATTACGTACTAGAGGGCGTGATTGGTTGCTTCCCGTCTTGTTGACAATCCTATGTTTTCAGAAGATAGGAAAGATGTTGGGTACATTTTAAGGTTTATTCAAAAGTTTGTGCAGCTTTTGGAATACAATTAGTTTGTTTTATTATGCCAGCACATGCTTTGAGGCAAAATTATTTGTGTTTTACAATAAATCCACTGTCCCAGTGGGATTATGTGGAAGTCTACTTTACTTTAGCCATTCAAATTCTACGCTGCCGAAGTTTGAAGTTCTCAGGAGAAGATGTGCGTAAATTCGATTAGTTGGAATAAGTATCGGTGGAAGAGTTAAACAACGAAAATTTTAAGAAAAAAATTAAACGCATCTTAGAAACCTATTATCCCCTTTACATTGTTTTTTTCTGTTGACTTTATTGCGTCAGGATTTTCTTTCGTTCGAATATATTTTATGAAACAGTTTTCGTGTTTTTTTTTTTTATTTTCACCCCCAATCTGAACTAGATAGGCTAGTACCCAAATTTAAAGTTTTACAGCATCCATGATAAAATGGGTGCTCCAAACTTGCTGTAAATGGGTACGGTAAAGTTCTTATCCACTCAAAACTAAAACTGGTATAAAAAAGCCGCCAAGTTTCCAAAATCTATCGGCCTTTGAAGGTAGTGATACCATTCAATCAGGGAAAGGCCGCCAAGGTTAATCCTATTAGCCAAGTTACTTGCACCGACTAATAGTTCAAAAGTTA
Organism: Lithobius niger; assembly: GCA_023313725.1. Classification (NCBI taxonomy): domain Eukaryota; kingdom Metazoa; phylum Arthropoda; class Chilopoda; order Lithobiomorpha; family Lithobiidae; genus Lithobius; species Lithobius niger. The sequence goes on from JAHWFP010121044.1 coordinate 15,559, forward strand.
AATGAAAACAAAACATTGCTACTCGCTGTAGCAATCTTCAAATTTTCATTTAACGTCCAAAGTATTATTCGGTGCGATCAACTTGGCTAATAGGATTAACCTTCGCGGCCTTTCCTGGTTGAATGATATCACTACCTTCAAAGACCGATCGTTTTTGGCAACTTGGCGGCTTTTTATACCATTTTTGGTTTTGGGTGGATATCACAGTTTTCATAGGACTGTGAACGTACAAATTTTCCTGAAATCCAAGTCATCAACCCATTGGATGCCTTTAAGATCCTGTTACCCCTAAAAATTGCACCCCCCCCCCCCCCCCAATTTCCAGCCTCCTCCTCCGTGACTGCGGAACCGGCCGCACCACTGACACAAAAAGAAATCCGCCTGCCTACTTAATCACATTGGCGCCATCTGTAGTCAAAACGTGGCAGTTTAGATAATCTGAATGCTGGTTCGTTCTTTGGCGGAAGTGCTTTAGTTTTCTAGGTCAAAATCGTGATTCACGTGCGCGTTTGTTCGAAAGGATGGACTTGGACTGACGGACACATTATCTTGATGAAGTTTTAGTAGGCTATCTCCCGTGGTCACCGGTATATTAATAACGATTATTAAAAAAAAAATGAAATAACGGAAGCGTTTTGGTGGGAGGCATTGAGGGAGGATGAAGATGAACTAGGAAGAATGCGCGATGACAGAGAAAATGTTCTGTGGGAAGGTGGAGGAGGGAAGAATAAAGATATAAAAAATAAATAAATTAAAATGTTTTATTCAGACGTGAATTAGTGCGCGTGGTGATGAAAGGAAAATGTAGGTTAGGGTGTCGGGAAATGCGGTGAGAAAATTGTTAACTTTTCACTGAAAAGTTAATCGAGGTGTTTTTTTTTTTGTTTGTTTGTTTGTTTTTTTTTTTTTTACGTTGGCGGGCGGTGGTTTTCATCACGAAGTGAAGCTGGAATTAGAGAAGTTTTATTGAATACGTTTCCGATTGCGACCTCTTTCAGAAAATTTTGAGCGAAGAAACCACGCTCTTGCTTCTGTTATTGCAGCGCTTGCAGCAGTTTGCTTAATGCCTTCGTCACGGATAAGTTGTTAAACAAAAACGGCAATTTGACAGATTAACAGCCGTTGCACACATTACTTTGCTCAATTCAATAAACAGTTCTACTTTTATTTATGTTCATGTTTCATCCCGCAGATGAGGACTGTCGTGCTCACAGGCATATAAAATCAAAATCACCTGCCACCTGCTGTCACTTAATTTCTGGTTAATTTCCCTGAAAAGTGATTAGAACTAATATTGGAATTAGTGATGCTCGTTTAATTTTGGAAGTTGAGAGTCAAAATCCCGAAAACAGCTTGCCCGGTTTTTCTGACTTACGAACTTAAAGGCACCTGCGAACTTAACACACCATTTCGATAGGGTTGCCCACATTCTAAACACAGCATGCACGGTCTAAAATCTCTGTCATCCAATAGGCTGATGGTGGTCACGTGATGTCGTTTTAGTTATGAAAATCGCGGCGCTGCTGCGAATAGTATTGTTCCATTTTTAATTTACCGTTATTTTCTTTTATATTGCTCGAAGATTCTACGATTCTGCATCTAGGAGTTGAAAAGGTGAAAAGGCGCCCTTAATTCCGCAATAGTGCATCGAATGGAATTGGAAAATTTGAAACAAAACTATTTTCAAATGTATCATGGAGACTGACAGACAGGACTTCTTCTCACCGAGCATAACTAAATAAAGATTTTAAAAAAATATCGAAATCAGGTTTTTCATGACAATAATAATAGGAAACTGGCTTTATAGTGTCCGCAGCCTATACCTTGAGTTCTTCGCAGAACGAACACAGATAATCAAGTTAAGAGTGCCTTGTTGATATCCAAGACGGTTACAAAAACAATGGCGGCCATCGATTAATGCCACCCCCTCCAGGAAGACGTAGCCGATCACAAAATATTTGCAGTACTCAAGATACGCCGCGCACACACTAGGGCCCAGTATAGGCGGAGCGAACAGAACTTTGTTTCTGATTTATATATAGTGTTTAAAAATGTACCGTCGGGACTGACAGACAGACAGCAACAGGACAAGTGTTTCTCGTTCGTTTTTCAGACGTTATATTTTTGAATTTGTTGGCTCTGATGTTTGTTCTTTTCAGGCAAAAATAAATAAAAAAATGTATATGCGTCCAAGTTAAATTATTTTAACACGCTTTGCTAACAACGGCGTTTAGTGACAAGAAATGGTGCTAAAATTGGTAAATCTCAAAGCCGTTCTTTTTATTGTATAATCGCTTAGATAAAATCCAAATAAATAGAGCACGGCAACCACTAGCCACTTGCGTCTTTACAGCTAAGGTAGTTTGGCTGTTTTCAGCCATCTGAGGATAAATAACAATGCGACAGAAAAGGCTGAGGCCCGTTTTCTGAACGCTGACTAAAACTCGAACTTGACTTGAAATGACGTCACCCCTATTTAGTGCCATTCACCACCAGAACTTCTTTTGGATACATTTGGAAGAATCGGGTGGTGAATGGCACTAAATAGGTGTGACGTCGTTTTAAGTCAAGTTCGAGTTTTAGTCAGCGTTCAGAATACGGGCCTAAAACTTGTTTGAGTAGGAAGACTTTTGTCGCCTGACAACATAAAAATCACTGTTAGTGACGTAGCTTAATGTTTTCTTGTTGAAAACACGACGTGAATAACCTTGATATTTACCTAATTGCTATAGCTAAGGCGATTTCTTGTTTCACGAAAATAAATTCTTCCATGCGGTGAATAAAGCTGACATTTTGCAGATAGCTGTTGTGTAATCGTGGAACATGCCGTTTTCTGGTTTGGGGGTTATGAAAAGCGTGCCAATGAACCTCAAAGCTATTTTAAAGACCGAGTTACATCATTTTGTTTGTTTTATTTCCAGAGCTTCACTCGTTGGGTTACCCGCCCCCTGCACCAAGACAATTCTCCGTAACAAATACTTATACCTACAAAACCCTTATAACAAATATGTACGCCTTTGGTCATAAAGAAAAAAAGATCTTTTTCGTTGTACTGGGGCTTTAAACCATACCATTCAACAATACGCTCTTTGGCCTCAACAATGGAGGATTCCATCCGCCTTCAGTGACGTATTTCTTATTTACAACAGTGAAAAAGTTTGCATTGTTGTCTGGCTACTTGAACCGCGATACAGTGCGATCATTTTTTATGCCCAAAGGTGTACGTAGTTACAAAACCTTACAAAAGACTTCCAAACAACGAACAGGACTTCACCACTGTTGCACACCACTGAGCACGTTTTGATTTTGCTTTCATCCATGCTACAATGAACCATAGTGATAGCGACATTTATTCGAATTAAAAGGCCACAACGCCGTATATGAACAATATGTTTGGCTTACAACAATGAACACGAAGACGTGGGTATTTAGCACGACGGCAACAGCACGAGTGAAAAACTGTTGCTTTCTCCCACTGCCAAAATAACCAAGTTGTGTGCATTTCTCGACAAAGAATTTATTGTGTGCGCAACGCATCTTGAGTCCTGCAGGTATTTTATGAGCGACTACGTCTTCCTGGAGGGAGCGGTTTTAATCGACGGCCGCTATTGTTTTTGTAACCATCTTGGATATCAACAAGGCACTCTGCTACTAAAAACATACAATCGATTATCTGTGTTCGTTCTGGGGCGAACTCGAGATAGGCCGCAGACACTATAACACATGTAATCCTATGAAAAAAAAAAACCATCTAAACATCAGTTACTTCGTAACAACGTGCAGTTAAAACGTACTCGATTTTTGAGGTAAGGTTTCAGTAAATCATAGTCAAAACAACAAAGTAACACGAATAAGGTTTCCTGTAAGGTTAGAGATGTAATAGTGTTGCTGAAAATATTAAGTCCGCGTGAAATCTGACCGCTCCCTCAAAACGGAATTTGGATTGACTTTTTCATCTCGTAATTGATGAGGAAAAAAAATGGAATTCGGACCATAAAATGTGATATCTACCCAAAAATAAAACTTGTTAAGAATTTTCGCCAAGCTTTTCGGCCTTTTGAAGTCGTGATATCAAACGCCAAGCTCTTTCGCCAAGTTAATCCCACCAAGTAATTAAATAAAAATTGCGCAGTGATGCAATTTTTCATGTATTTAATTTAACCTTCGAGCTATTCCTCGGTGGGATTAATTTGGCAAACGAGCTTAGCGTTTGACATCACGATTTCAAACTGCCGAAAAGTTTGGCGGGAATCCTTAACAAGTTTTGTTTTGGGCTAGATATACTGTACGCAATGAATTTTCATTTCAGCGAGTTAAAGAAAAACAAGCTATTATTGGCAAAAACAAGTTTACAACATCATATTTTCTCTTTGATTTACACACTTATTTTTATTACTGAAAAATTAATACAAAATAATTCCTTAAAACATAAATATTTTAACAAAAAAAAAGGTACAACCCAGGTGGAAGACAATTGCAGTTTAATTTAATTTTATTAATTTCCGTGAATAATGAATGAATGATGTCTGAATTGTATTTTAATCACTTTTATTTGACGCCTCTTGTTTATATCCATATTATGTTACAGGTAATAAAATTCTTTTCCTGGTGACCTGGGTTCAGCTGCCTTTGCCACGAATGTAAGTACGCCACTCCTTTTTATGGAACTTGATAATTGTTAGAGCAATAATATTGCACAATAAAACACAGTCAACTGTTTATAGGGCTATAATAATTGTCGCGATATCAACTGATCCGTAGCACATGCATCCTTGAACTCGGGATACTTGACTACTTTCCTCTGCTGACTCCATACTGCACGAACGGATAGCGGACATTTTACAAATTGCCTGCAATTGCATTGCATTCTGGGCCCCCGCCGCCGTCGCCTGTCCAATTTTGTGAAATTCTCGTGTGCAAACGAACTCTAATATACACGGCCGGTAAATTCACGTCCAATTCATGAAAAGTAAACCAACTGTAAAAACAAAGCAAAATAAACAAAGCCAAAAACTGGTGAAGAGGCGACCAAGTTGAGAGGGGTTCGGGCCTTCAAAGGAGTGATATCAACACACCAAAAGTAACGAAATAAAACACTAAGTTGAGAATGGTTCGGCCTCTAGGCAAAAGGTAGTAGTAAAGTGTTGAAAATCAATTTGTTGTTGACGTGCCACTTTATTACACATCTGCATGGTAGTGGAGTTGAGTCTAATATGTACAATTAAAAAAAAAGGACTGATATCATATCAAAAACCAAAACTGGTAAAAGGGGCCGCCAAGTTCCGAATGGTTCGGCCCTTCAAAAGAGTGATATCAACACACAAAAACATTCGCCAACTTAATCGCACCGCTTAATAGTTCGAAGGTTAAATGAAAACTTGACCATTGCTACCGAAAGTAGCAATGTTCTAGTTTTCATTTAACCTTCGAACTATTAAGCGGTGCGATTAACTTGGCGAATGTTGTGGTCTGTTCATATCAGTCCTTTGAAGGGCCGAACCATTCGGAACTTGGCGGCCCCTTTAGGTTTGGTTTTTGATATGATCATATAAAGATGGAGCAGTCCAGTGAAAGAAATAAAAGTTGTACGCGACAGTATGGCTAGCCGTTTGATTTTAAAACAATGATTTATCGATAACAGCATTTATTTTTCGATATCGGAAAATATGTCGAATTTCTGATATCGTAATCGAAAATTCAATTTCTGATATTTGAAAAATCATTGCTATTTTCGATATCGGAAATTCAACTCTGGATATCGAAAATTTATTTGTTGCCATCGTAAGTTAATTACTGTTCCGATATCAAGAAATGAATTGTCGATATCGAAAACTTAATGTTTTTTTTTTTTAAATCAAACGATTTAAAAACATTGATTATTTCGATATCGACAAATATTTATCGATATCGGAGAATCATTGTCGTATATCGAAAATTCATTTGTCGATATCTTAAATTAATTATCTTATAATTAATTATCATAAATGAAATTCGACATTGAGAAATGAATTGTCGATATCAAAAATTAAGTGTTTTAAAATCAAACGGCTTGCCATTCGACAGGGCAGCACACACTATAAGTAGTGTATTAGTTTCCCCGCGTCATGGGAATAGTGTACCGCGCGATGCGAGGAAAGTAAGGGTGCGTTTACGCAACTTCTCGCCTTTGCAATCTCTCAGCTAGAAATGATCTGAAATTCCATCGTGGCGACGGTTTTACTCTGTCGGCTCGCAACGAAAATGTCAGTAATGTGAATTCAAGAAGTGACTGGAAAAATTGTTTCGGCAGGAGATATTTTTTACCCTATTGTTTCGTATTATAATACTGCAAGCATTTACTCATGCGACGTCGGGTTTAGCTAACCTAGAGAAAGCGTTTTTACCATGACAGCTACACCTCTACCATAGCGTTTACATTCTAGCTGCGATAATGCAAAAGGCAAGTCGTTGCGTAAACTCGTCCTCGATTCTGCAGCTGTTCGCCTTTGCATTCTCATCATCTTAAATTCCATACAGCGACGGTGTTTCTCTGCCGGATCGTAACGAAAATGTCAATACTGTTATTTCGAGAAGCGACTAGGAAAATTGTTTCGTCAAGAGGAATTCTTTATCTTAATGTCGTGGATTATAAGACTGCGGATATTTACTCAAACGATGTCGGATTTGACCAATTTAGGTACCGTTGTTACCATGGCAACCACACTTTTGTAACCGTGATTAGATTCTAGCTGCGAGAATGCAAAGGCGGGTCTTTGCATAAATGCACCCTAACAAGCGATGAAAATCCGTAGCCGATTGGGACTGTATTGTAAAAAATTGGTCGTCCCAATCCTGTAGGATCCTGCGGCGATCGCGGTCTGGCCGCCCACGTGACGTAACATGCTACATCACAGTACACGGGGAACACCATTCCCGTGGTGACGTCAATCAACAAGATCGGACTGCTACCTAGTTACGTTACCGATTGGTTAATTGCGCGTAGTCCTGATACCTCGTGACAACACGATAAAAGCTTTCAGCCAAAAGATCTGTTTTTCCCGTTGACTTCTGAACTCTCATTGTTAAAAAAAAACGGTCAAAAATCCCTTTTCTATATGCCGACTAAAATGTACATTACCTGCCTTTTATGCATTTCCCTCCTTAGTGTGCTTAAACTCTAGCGAACCTTGTTGGCTTCCCTGCCAGTCTCGTACACTGCGCATGCGCGGCGCCAGCCTCATATAAAACCGCCCGATCCGGACAATGCTTCATCATTCTTCCTCTCAGTCGTAAACCATGGTAACTCAGAGTGAAGGCTGGGCGGGTAAAGGTAATGTAAGTATTCGTTTAGACAATAAAAACAAAAAATCAACCAGGTGGCGCTGGTATTTTAATGTTTTTTACGACTAGTTTTACCAGTATCAGAGATCCAAACCAAGCAATAACTCATAAGATGAAGCAGTCATCATTAATACTGGCCTAGTAACAATGCAAGATATAGTTGGACACCGAAAGCAAGAATATTCACTACAGCTGAAGAAATGGGCAGGTCCATCCACGCACGGAGGGACAGAGTTTCCACGGTGCACAAATTTGTTTCCCTCTTTCCTGACCGATATTTCCCTTTATTTGCGAAAAATTCTTTTCTACTTTAGTTATTAAAGGGCAATTACATCCATTTTGACATGCATGCTTTACTTTTGGATCACTTATACAATAACTAAACACAAGAATTGCGGTAAGAATACGTTACGTACGTCCGATACAACAATTTAATTATTGCATAACCAAAACACGACATGGGACCGCCATTGTTTTGCTGGAACGCGCAGAAATTAATGCCGACTGATGTCACTCTTCGATTTCGACTCGCAGCCGAATGAAATTTTTTTTTATAGCTCGAGCGTCTGACGGCCTTAGTTGGCCGACAGTTGTAGTGGCCAGCTAAGGCCGTCAGACGCTTGAGCTCTCACAGCCACTAGAGCTATCTCAATCGGCTGCGAGTTGAAATCGAAGAGTGACATCTGTCGGCATTAATTTCTGCGCGTTCCAGCAAAACAATGGCGATCTCCGTATCGTGTTTCGGTGATGCAATAATTAAATTGTTATGTCGGACGTACGTAACGTATCCTTACCGCAGTTCTTGTGTCTAGTTATTGTGTAAGTGATCCAAAAGTAAAGCATGCATGTCAAAATGGATGTAATTGCCCTTTAAACTTTTGAATTAAATAGGCTACAGCGAATAAATTCGAAGTATGCAGTAATTTTGAATTGTCACTCCAAGCTGCGGCGAGTGGATATGGTACATGACGTGACAATCAATGGTGTAACTAGTGGGAGGTGAGGGTGGGGGGGGGGAAGGGGTGATTCGCCCCTTCTATAAGATTTTGAAGGCTTATTCGGCAATGGGCCAAGTCACTTTTTGCGTAGCTGAAAAAAACCTTGACTATCTTGAAGACGTATTTTATTTATAAAAAAAATAAGTATCTGGTATGAAAAACTGAAAGATTTGGATTAAAAAATTGTTACGCGCAGAATGCAGTCGGCAAAAGTGATTTCATAAAAATGTTTCCAACGGCACGTTACTAAGCCAGAAATGCCGAAAAATGGCAAAAATGCATCAGCTTCCCTGCTGGAGGAGCTCACAGTGCTCCCCCAGACCCCCTATTAGCTGTTATTGTTTTTTTTTTCTCTCCACACCATTCGGCCAAATGGCTAGTGTTGCCCCCTCAGTACAAAACCCTAGTCACGCCACTGGTGACAGTCACTCCATGTCACGTGGCGACGAAGGTGGTTTTGCAGCCAAGAAACTTTCCCTCAGATTTCTCTTTCATATTTTTCCCTCTGAACTGGTAAATTTCCTTAAAACAGGGAATTTGTTCCGTCTTGTGGAACCCTGATGAGGGTTAACAAGCGGTGCTAGAATCACAGAGATAGGTAATTTAAATAAAAAGCTTATGACCAATCAAAAACACTTCTCCCTACTGCAATCTAATTGGTTGAGCTCAATGAGTAATTCATCCAAACGCACTAACGGAAGTTCAGGAATGATGACGTGGCCCTCATTAAAGTGGCACTAACACCAATTGAAAACCGTACGAAAATACCGTGGCGCCATCTAGGGGCAATGATATTGTCAACCTTTATAGCTTGTTCCCAGGAGCACCAAGTTTTCACCCAATGATTAAGGTAGCTCGTGGCTTGTTTGTTTCGTTAGTGCTAGATAGCAAGTGCTAGATAGTACGAGAGAGGGCTAGATGTTGTTAGATTCTTCTGACTTACAATCGGTGGTAGTGCCACTTTAATATTCGAGTGTGAAATTGAGTGATTTCCGACTATAGCGAAATCTTAAAACTCCAGGAATTTAATGCCAGCACGAGCGTGTGAACGAGGGTTTTGACGCTGAATAATTTCTGCATTCTGAGAACACTTCACATATTGAGTGAATCCGACTTCGACGAACTCGCAGAAAGTAGGTTGACTTGGCTTCGAAGTTTCTAAGTTTGCGAAGCAGCAGAACGAATTTAAGCAACGTGTAAGCTTCTTTGCTTTAATATTTTCGGAGCGGACGACCGGTTTATAATTTAACGGAGGCACTCTAAAAAATCCACCGTGCCAGCAACACCACACAGAAATTCAACGAAACGACAACCAAACTTATTTGGGTTTTAAGCAAACTGTGTTACCTATGCACGTTAGCTCGATATTATGACAAATAATTCTCAAAGTGAGTTGGTATAATCTGTACTTCTGAGTATTCTGCAAAACTAATGGCGGCTAATACTTCAAGTCAGTGACAGTATTTAAATATGGGTTTCACCGAAAACTTAATAAATACAATTTTAGATTCATGAAATACTTCTTAATTTCTGGATGGCTTTTAATAATTAAAACTAATATTAATGTAGTGTATGTTAGGCGTACTTGTTACGGGAGACATGTATACTTAGGGCTAATCATGCACTAACAGCAAACAGAAACTCCGCATTATGCAGTAGAATTTTAAATAATTCTTGAAAACTGTTTCAACGACGCGATTCAACGTAGCTCTTCAAAAAGATATTAATACAGACAAACACTAGTGTGTCGCCGCCAAGTAACATAGATCATCTGATTGTAAGCATCCAGACTGATTATTGATGATAACGAGGTGACCTCACTAGCAGACATGTGACTGTTAACTGTTTGCAAATAAAAGCAGATTTTGTTATGTTGAGGATAAATCCCAATGCGGCCGAAATCTTTCAAATCGTGGAAAATGAAAGGAGAAAATGCAAGGATAAAGAAAAACTAAAAGCTAAAGGCTGAGTGACCACCATTCATAGAAATAAAGATGTACCAATAACGTTGTTCTTATGATGTGATTAGGTGATGATTTATTAGTGACAGCTATGTAACGTTTTTCCCATGTTAAATCCCATAGACTTTTTTGCTCACGGCTATAGCAAATAATTAAGAAAGCCTACATATATCTGAACGTTTCCACACGAATGCTTGGTGATCTGAATGTTTTTTCTTTTTGTTGGTTTGGGGCTTGTAGGGGTCAATACAAATGCGTAGTAGGGTTTTGAAATTCGCAACCAAGGAATTTATTCGGTTCTTTTCCGTGTTGCAACCAAAGATTTCAAGCAACAATGGCTTGGCAGTTAACCGTGGTCCATAGATTTATTATGATTGTAACAGCCGGGACGAATAATGAAAGCTGGACTCTAACGAAGGACGAAAATAATCAGTTATTTACGCTGCTGTGGATTGTGTAACAATAAGGTGATGCACGTTAGATGGTGGTTTCGCAACAATAAGAACATCCAATTGCAAAATGGGTTTACGTTCGTAACCCCCCCCCCCCCAAAAAAAAAATGCTTTGCAGTCTGATGTTTTAGTAACAGTGTACTTCATGGATTTTTGCATGACAAAATGTGAACGAAGAAAGCAAACGAGAAAACACGTAACACACGTAACAGTCCTATAAGTTACATGTGTCAATTAACTGTAAGCAACTAAAAACAAAACTTAAGGTACTTAAGGAAAAATAGTAATGGGGTACAAAAGCTTAAATTGTGTTAAAATCAAGAGCAATGACCCACCTGACAAAAATTAACTCGTGTAGGAATGCCAGCTAAGGTGCTTTCAATGCAAAATCTTACCCTCAATAACGTTGTAAATGTGTTACTAGTTACTAGCTAGCCCTATGGAAATTAACATGGGGATGAGCGGACTAGCTAGCTAGTCCGCTCATCCCATGTTAATTTCCATAGGGTGATGATTCATCGATACCGAGATAACGGGTAGGCTTCCAGCTATGAAATTTTACGAATGGGTGCAGTACAATACGAACTGCGTACCTTTTATGGTTTGCAGCCTAGGGGTGTAACGAGGATGGCACGGGATGGCGCGTAAGTACGAAAATATTGTTATGACCATTGTTAGTATTGTCGGCATCGTCTCTCATTGGACAACCAAAGTTCGGACAATGACAACGTGTATACCGACGTGCGTGCCTACACACACACTCGTGTAGCACGATAAATCTAAACAACGTTGCCTAAGAAATTGTATTCACGTCCAACTCGCGAGAAATAAACCAACTCTAAAAACAAAGCAAAAAAAAAATGCAAAAAACTGCATGGTGAAGAGGCCAACAAGTTGGGTGGTTCGGCCCTTCAAAGGAGTGATATCAACACGCCAAAACTAACGAAATAAAACAAATTACAACACAATGAAAACCAAACCAAAAACCTATAAAGAGGTGACCAAGTTGAGAATGGTTCGACCTATAGGCAAAAGGTAGTAGCAAATTGCTGAAAACCATTTTCTTGTTGACGTGCCACTTATTACACATCTGCACGGTAGTGGAGTTGGGGCTAATATAAGCCCAACCACAAGTCCGTGAGACCTCTGTGAGCCGAGCTATTCGAAAAAAAAACCTGCGACCCAATTAAAAAAAAAGGACTGATATCATATCAAAAACCAAAACTGGTAAAAGAGGCCGCCAAGTTCCGAAGGGTTCGGCCCTTCAAAGGAGTGATATAAACACACTAAAACATTCGCCAAGTTAATCGCACCGAATAATACTTTGGACCTTAAATGAAAACTTGAACATTGCTACCGAAAGTAGCAACGTTCTAATTTTCATTTAACCTTCGAATTATTAAGCGGTGCTATTAACTTGGCGAATGTTTTGGTGTGTTGATATCACTCCTTTGAAGGGCCGAACCATTCGGAACTTGGCGGCTCCTGTTACCAGTTTGGATTTTTGATATAATATAGTTCACAAAGATTACAATCGTCGTTGAGCTGTAATAAGGTCACGCTGAGTATCGTCAACACACACAGATACGTGAGTTTCAAATAGTTAACAACTAAGCAATTATTAGCTGAGTTTCGACAGTAATACTATACGTCATCATTTACAAATGACGAAGAGCAGTGGGAAACAGTGTAACCTTATTACACCGAGTGAGGTTACAATGCGTCATCGTCACAGTTTTGAACCCTGAAAGTTAATTCAATTAGGCTACTCTTTTGCACTCTAAAATTATGGTAAATAGTCTGGATTTTGGCCTCAGTTACTGTGGAAAACCTGGAAAACTCGTGGAAATTATTTTACAGTTTTGGTGGAATTCCGTATGCCTTGTCTAAGCCTGTCGATGGCTTATTTCCAGTTCACCTTCTCTACACTTTTTGACCCGTGCTGCGCTAAAAATAAGCCAATCACCATTTTCCTGCAATCCTCCTCTACATTTAACCCATAGACAACATAAAAAATGAAAAAAAAAATCGCCCGATATTACTACGACCTTCCTCATCCGCGATATTTCCATTCTCCCTCTGTTTCGCAATTGCTAAGACCAGACGCCCACTAGGGATTTATAAAAAGAACGGGGAAAAAAATCCCTTTTCCTCTGCACCACACTGGTTCTTTCCCCTGCTGCTTCGATGGAGAAAATCCCAATCCAATATGAAAGGGGAAGAGGCAGCAGGTGTTGCGCGCAACGGATCAATAGGTATTAGAGCAATTCGATTAGATAGGATCAAAGTAACCCGATCCTCTGATCATCTGCGATCATCAGGTGAAAAGGGTACTCGAATGGACACGAATTGCTAACAAGCGAGATGGGAGGAAGGGAAGAGGGAATCCGATTTTCGAGTTTCTGGAAATGCGACTGTCTGTCTGTCTGTCTGACTGTCGACTCCATCTTCGATTCGTTTTACCCCCACTTCTTCTTACGAACCACCTCGGCAACGTTTCGACGAGTTGTCATCGACAACAAGACAGTGCAATTTTTTTAAAGGAGTACGTCTAGGTTATTCGCAAAGTTTGCTGGTTAATCTAGAAATACGCTAGTGTGTCGCCGAAAGCAGATGAGATTATGTATTAATTGTAATTATTGTGTCTGTTGTTGTTAACTTTTACATATGTAACTATCGTGTACGCGGTTTATCTTGAGTCCTGCAGGTATTTTATGAGCGGCTACGTTTTCCTGGATGGGGACGGCATTAATAGACGGCCGCCATTGTTTTTGTAACCATCTCGGATATCAACAAGGCACTCTGCTACCAAAAACATACAATTGATTATCTGTGTCGTTCTGGGGCGAACTCAAGATAGGCCGCGGACAGTATACATACGATTAATCACAAATGTGAAAATTTACAGGCATTGAATTCCGCCTGGAAAAAAAAATGACAGATGAAGATAACACTGTGTGGCCTTTGGTATAGGTTCACAGACCTATGAAGGTTGTGATATCCACTCAAAACCAAAACTGGTATAAAAGTAGCCGCCAAGTTTCCAGAAAGGATCGGCCTTTGAAAGTAGTGAAGAAGAACACGCGCCTGATGTGTGAAATCACAGTGTCATATAAGATCCAATTTTTAATTTTCAACAGAAATGTTCCTGTTATGGTTACCTAATACATAAAATAGGCGGCCATTATGAAACATATGCCAACACCATAAGTCTGCCAAACAACAGCAAAACACAAGATACTTACAAAAACCTTTGAAAAACACACAACTAAAAACACCCACAATGGGTAATACACAAGCCTCCATCTTGGAAAAACGTCACATACCACTGACCTCAAACCAATTAACTGGCCAATATTCAAACATGTTCTGCCACTTTACCATATGATGAAAATTTGTAACCAAGTTTCATCCCCTCTCTCCATTCACCGAAATCGTGTATGCTTCAAGCATTAACCTAATTTTTTCGATGGGTTCATGATAAACAACCCCCGTTCCTTGAATGTCAACAGTGTGGTTAGCCGTACTTACATGCTTAGTACTGCATACGACATTTTGATTTCACAACGGCACCAGCCTCACGCCAGCCTCTCCACCAGCCTCACCAGCCTCTCTTTGCCTCACGCCCAGTGTCCTCCGGTATTCTGCCACACTGGGCATGAGGAATAGAGACCATGCTGGTGCCACGGTGAAACCATGGTGAAATCACAGGATTATATGATTGAAATTTTACTTTACTTGTTAAAATGTGCGCGGATAAAAATGTCGCATTTTGAATTTAAATAATCAAGAAGCAGCGTTGATTCTTTGCTCTTCATCCACTCGGTTTGTCGCCGCAGTCGCCGTGAAGAGATGGTGTTGTCCCGTTTACGCATTGGTCACACCAAACTTACTCACTGTTTCCTTTTATGAGGGGTTATCCCTCCTGAATGTCATTGGTGTCGACGGCCACTTACGGTCCGACACTTGCCGTGTCTCGCCGTTTCCATCTTCTGCGAGACATAACGCGACAGTTAGGCGACAAATCCGACCTCCTGTCCGTTTTTTTTTTTATATTTGCAGGAGGTACAGATCTATGATAAGATCTGGATTTGGAGTTTGTTTAACATCTCTGTAAATGCGTGGTGCAGTGGCAACCCTGACCACTGCACTGTGACTGAAGTTGGCGCTGATGACCTGGCTGTCGACGCGCCATTAAGCCTCAATCCCCCACCCACTCTTCATCTTGTTTTACAGGACAGTACGCTGTAACACATAAAGGCACATCAGAATTTCAGAGATTTGTGTAGCTGTTGATCAAATTCATGCATCCTGTGTATTTTAAAATATAGGTTTATTCGTTGGCGTTAAACTTACCTGTTTAAACTTATCTGTTTAACTGTTAAAAGGACATTACTCCCAGTGCCATTTTTCTCGACCCTCCACATCAAGTACGGCCCCAAAGTTTTATTTACCCACCTTTAGTCAATCCCTAGCTAAAAATCCGTTTTAAAATGTGGCGTCTAGGAGATTTCTGTTGAATATTGGTAACTTTATTTAACTGCGTCCCGCACTTATATGATCCTTTCCGCGCTTACAATAACCACGACGTTTCATCTCTGTGTGTACGTGTATTAATTTGCTAATAATTACTCCGAGATAAAAAAATCTAAAAGACTAATGCGGTAAAAATTAAAGTTAATTATTTCAATAGATCGCCGAAGCAAAATTATAAGACACTAACCTAACCTAGAAAATTATGATGTTAAAATACGAGAATCATTCCGGTTTGTGACGACACAATAATGCGTTCATGCTGGTTCATCTGTTAGGCACAAAGCCAAGTGAGGCAGTAGCTGCGTTCTTCGCTGCGAAGTACGCAGCTACGATCTCAGTTGACCTTGGCGGTAGAGCGCGTGGCTGTTATAAGACAAGCGGAATGTTATAAGACAGGCCGGGCGTACCATTAATTAAGCCTATAGCTGAAAAAGATGTCGTTATTTCCCAGTTACCAGAAGCGCTCGCGACTTACAAGCCAACCCAAGACTAAAAATAAAGACATCCAATCGTTTCTGAGTAAATATTCCAGTGAAACATGATGAACTAAATTGGCATGCAAAAAGTACGAAAAGTAAGAAAAATGGAGAGAAAAAAACGTATGTTATTAAAGCTCGGCAATCTTGTTCTCGTGTTTTAACAGAACGTAGTTGAATTAGAAAATCCTTCTTAGTTTTTTCCCACGCACCTTTAAGTCTTGAGATTTCCCGTTTAGTGAAATTAAAATTGCAGGGGGCTTCTTTTTCAGCGAGGCTTTCAATTTTTTATGCATGCAAAACCATTAGTGCGTATAGCACTGGAGGAAGAAACCAGAGAACTTCGCCGGCGTTGTATCTCGGAAAGAGAAAAACAGCTCATTGCACTCGACCATTGGCAACGGATAGCGTATAAATTCAGTACAACAAAATTACGCTGGTGGATCCGTGGTAGCAATTGATTCACTGTTTAATGAGGTGAATTTTATCCTTCCGCTCACTCCCACCCCCACCCCCACCTCAACCTCATCATCTACCCTACGGAAATAGCCCTTTCCAAGTTTTCAGCTAAATGAGTAAGAAGGTTGGGCGCTTAAGATCCAACTCGCAACGACTTATTGTTGGTGGTGTGTTAGTTTATATTGCACTCAAGTTTTGCCACCGTTAATGGATCTCGGAGCTGCTTTTCTCATTATGAAGTTGATGTTTCTCATTCCGATCCAGACTACTGGTTGAATATTTTACGTCCGTCGTTCATCTCCCCCCCCCCCCCCCCCCCATCCTTCTCACTTCGGCCCTTTCCTTCCTTTTGAGGCCCTGTTCCCACCCGTACACAAATTTAACATTTGAAGATTCGCAAACATGGCAGTCTTAACGCCTATAAAAAGTATAACCGTACTGAGTGTTAAAAATGGGTGTTCATGTTGCAAATGTAATGAGTGTACGCTTGTTGGGGTGTGTGGGGTGAGTTGGGGGGTGGGTTAGTTTTGATGTAAAACAAACCCGTTGTTATATATACATTTCGACGGTTAACGAGTTTGCTGGATTTTTTCGGCAGCGAGTCACAAGATTCCAATTACAGAAAATGCTATTTTCTCGCCGGGAGGGTATTAATAGTAATAACCGTAATTTTTGAAGGGCTGTTGATGGGATTGGGAACGCACGCTTCAAACTTAACTAAAAACCAACCGTGTACGGAGAATTGGAAGAGTTTATGGGACAAAGTACCAGTTTTTGAGAGAAATTGCTGGATTTTACGCTTCTAGTTACGGGAAAGCATATAAGAAAAAATAAAGAAGAAAACGTGCACCTTTTTGTATGATTTTAAAGCCTTCTAGTAATATCACTCGCAATGACCACAATTTTTTCGCCCTAGATCCATCTTATTTACATATAGGAGGAAAAAAACCTGTACCTTTTTGTATGATTTCAAAAGCTTCTAGTAACACCACTGATGAATGACCCAAAATTTTTTCGCCATAGTTCCGCCATCTTATTTATCCCGTTGTAAATGCGAGTCGAGCCTACCTTATGCAATAGAGCAGCGTCAAGTGACGTCATTTTGGCCACGAGATACCATTTGGAGGTGATAGCTACAAGGTGCACTAGATTAAAATGTAAGGGAAAAAACGGCAATTCTAGTCAAGACAGTGCTTTGAGAGCGGGTTTCTAAGGCTTAAAAAAACGTTGCTTTCTCCAACAACAATAATCGCGCGTTATAGGCTTAAGAAATCCAGTCTAATAGATTTGGCTTCAGTAAGACGACCTTCTTTTCCCCCACCAGTGCACCTTGCAGCTAACCTAGTTACTGGCTCCACCGTAGAGTTACACACAGTAATACTACGTTGTGTCACTGCCCTATAGATATCCGTGGGAAATAGGCGATTAACTGGCGAAAATTGCTCGTTTGCGAGAACGGTTATAGAGCACCGTCATCGCTTTCCGTTGCTCATGGCATGGCAACCGAACAACGCGTACCGCCATCTTGTAGTGGTGGGATAAATAATCGCGTATGAAGCAAGCAGACGACGTTACCTGGTTTAGCCATGGAGGAAGGAATTCGCTGGAAATCGCTGGAAATCTCAACAAGGACGAACCCTCTACTCCTCTTTTGTTGCCGCAACCAGAAATCCGTCAATCGTTAACCATCTTGACGGATAAACATGACACCAGCACTGATGGCACGAAACAAGCCAAAATAACAAAATGGCGGAAAGCTAAGCTGCCTTCCCCACCAAGCGTTCCCCACCAATCTAGCCAGACGTCGGGCTCCACGGCTACATGGTGACAGTACCGCAGCAAACTGTGACGTCACAGGTTACTGCTCTTTAGGATAACGTCCCCTGAACTGGTATAAGGAGTGAATTGAACGATTTAACTTTGACGAAAGTGAGCTTTATGTGGGGCATGAGAAATGACATGGCTTCTTGACTCGTGTCTTTTCCAATGTGTCGCGCAAATGCCGACTGAGAATGAGGCTGGTGAGTTTGGGAGGTGACAGGATGAGAATGAGACCTGGAAGTATTCTGACAGCGGTACTGTTCGTTGTCGAGGGGCATGGGAAAATGTTCAACTATCACGGAGACATCAGACGGTCCCGTTTCGTGCAAATGGGCAAATCGTCGGTTAATCGAGATTTTTCTCACGGATATATGTTTTAATGGGTAGGTGTGACGTCATGGTAACATATCGGCTTATTTCAGTTTTTAAACATTTTTATTTGTAAATTATATCTACCTCAAAACAAAACTTGCTAAGGATTCCCGCCAGGCTTTTCGGGCGTGTGAAGTCGTGATCTCAAACGCCAAGCTCTTTCGCCAAGCTAATCCCACCGAGTAAGAGTTCGAAGGTTAAATGAAATATATGAAAATTGCTTACAGCGCAATCTTCAATTATTTCGTTTAACGTTTGAAGTCTCAGTCGGTGGGGATTAGCTTGGCGAAAGAGCTTGGCGTTTGATATCACGACTTCACACGCCCGAAAAGCTTGGCGGGAATCCTTAACAAGTTTTGTTTTGGGGTAGATATTAGATCTCTTAGTGGTCCAAATTGATGAAATCCATTTGCTTTTCTTAGTAATTTTGAGATAAACATACCAATCTAGTTTTCAGTGGTCCATTTCGTTTTCGTTTTCGGCTTTCGCTCCATTTTGAGGACAGCAGTCACCATTTTTTCTATTTGATTAGTATTTCTTATTAGGACTGCATTATCTCCTTGGAAGCGCAAGGATTTATTTAATGTTCAGTTTACTGGCGTTTACTGATTAGCATTATTTGCTGATTGGCATTGTTTTAATGTTTTGTATTGTATAAAACATTGCTGAAGAAGCGGCTTGTGAAAACGAAACTACCTACTACTGAAACCAAAACCCGTTTTCTTCAGCCTACGTCTTGCAGCTGGCGTTTCCTGATTGGCGTTGTTCCATAATAACAATATTTAAAACAATGTAAAACAACCAATTTGGTCGTTTAGAGGTCCCTGACCCTGAACAAATTAGAAGAGGTTTTCTGAAAAGGCCAATATCTGTAAAGGCTAATATTTGTAAAACGAGGTGAGAACTAGCTTTATTCGCTGCATGGAAGAATTAATTTTGGTGATACAAAAAATGGCGTTACTGGTAACTAGTAAGTAATTAGGAACTTTGTAACGTGTGTTCAATGTAGAAGCCAAACTTGAAGTAGTTAAACCTTATTTAATGCGGAATAATCTTGACAAGATTTGGGTTACATTAATTTGTACATTCTCAACACAAGAATCAACGAGAATAGAACACCTAGCTCTGAAGCCCTTGACTTTTATATGCTCCGGTCGGATCCAGAGCTCCACCGGACAACCAATTAGCTCATGAGTTCGTTAACCAATCCAGTTCATTGGTACAAAGTTTTTACCAATCTTGGCCAACAATACTTGGCTACGTTCTCCTGCACGTCCGCTCATGGTTTTGGCGCAAAACCTAAAAGTCCTTGCAGTCACACAAACGATTTTGGCGCCAACAAAAGTCAACCACAACACAACAGCACACAAGTAGGTACGAGGGTGAGCCAATGTCCGTTACAACGTTATTCACGTCGTGTTTCAACAAGTAAACTTTAAGCTGTGACACTACTAACATTGACTTTTATGTTGTTAGGCGACCAAAGTCTCCCAATCAAATAAGTTTCAGGCTTTTCTGTTGCGTTATTTATCCTCAGATGGGTGAAAACAGCCAAATTACCTTAGCTGTATAGGCACAAGGTGTGTAGTGGGCGCCACGCTCACATATAAATTTTATCTGGAGATTATGTGTATCTTGGCGGGCGACACACTAGCGTGTGTCTCGATTGAATATAAGAATTTTTACATACGTCTTATGTAAATTCCTGAATGTAAGTTCGTGGTGTACAAACTTTCTGTCCGGGAAAATTACATGCTATAAGGAAAGGTGTCCTTTTTCTTTCTGTCCTCTTTTTCGAATTTCTTGGTTAAAGTAAAACCATATTTTTTTCCTGCATAGTTTAAATAAGATTGGAGAAAAAAAATGCGCCATTCGCTTGAATTGTAGTTTTTATGTGTATTTCAAAGTCTCAGTAGCCTAGTTTTTGTACCGTCGGGACAAAAGGGTTACCCGATTAGGTTTAGCTTGCGACAATTTTTTTTTATTTACTGTTGGTACGAAACTGTCGCCAGCCGCAAAATGTGCCCGTTTACGCTGGTTTGCTCTACAGTGTCCGCGGCCTATCTTGAGTTCTCCGCAGAACGAACACAGATAATCGATTGTACGTTTTCAGTAGCAGAGTGCCTTGTTAATATCCAAGATGGTTACGAAAACAATGGCGACCATCGATTAAAGCCTCCCCATCCAGGAAGACGTAGCCGCTCACAAAATACCTGCAGGACTCAAGATACACCACGCATACAGTAGGTTGAATTTTTGTTGTGTAGTTATGAAAAGTCGGTCACTATCTCACGTGGTGGAGTTGTCACGTGGTGAGTAGGGGTTGTGTAGACCCCATAAATGGGGAGACTTTTTCAATTTTCAAATGGGGGAGACTTCCGGATTTAAATTTGCTAATGATATTAAGGTTGGAAGGGAAAACTTGTGGCCCTATGGGTCCCCGGCTCTTGACTCTGAAATTAGAAATGTGGTGAATCTTGGTCATTGCGATGGCAGTTACCGCTTTCTTCTTCCAAATGTTTTACTTTCCACATTGTCACACATAACTTTTGCTCGGACTGCCTTCTTGGATCCCAGGCCCTGGACTCTATTGATGAGGTGAAGGACCTTGGAGTGTGGTTTACGAAAAATCTAAAGTCTTTTCTTCACTGTCAAAGAAACCACTGCCTTGGCATTCAAGCGGGCTGTCATTGTAAACGAGTGTTTTACGTCTGGTAACGTTCGAATTAAAATTTGGGCCTTTAAGGTTTTTGTGAGTCCCATCCTCGAGTACGCTACCCCAGTTTGGTCCCCTCACTTAATGGGTGATATTGACTTGCTAGAATCCGTTCAGCACCGGTTTACGAAAAGCCTACGTGGCATGCGCGATCTTAGTTATTCCGCACGCCTAACCCGCACGGGGATGAACCAACTTGAATTGCGTCGCATTCGCTTCGACTTTATTCTCACATACAAAATACTCCATGGGTTGATTGATGTGAATCTTCCCTTTTTCGAACCCGGATTGGGAGCTTTGGTTACAAGGGGTCATAGCTGAAAGCTTGCTTGCCAGCCTGTGCGGACTACCTGCCGCCTAAACTTTTTCCGTAAGAGTCGTAAATGTTTGGAATGCCCTTAAGGCATCAACTGTAAACCACTCAACGGTGCAGGGATTTTGCCGTATGCTTAAGCAGGAAAATCTCAACAAATTCCTGAAGCGTCAGTATTTACCATCGTAGTCTTTTATTGTTTATAATGGTCTCTTTTCCTTTTTTCTTAGTTTGGCTTGGTATCAGCGGTTCAACACCCTTCCGTAGTCCTTCCACCTCAATGTGGAGAAATTATTATTATTATTATTATAAAAGTGTTAGATTATCAGAATAGTGTGGGTTATCAAAATTGAGCCACTGTGACATGTGTGGGCTTTCAGATTAACTGTAGATAACGAGTGCACTTTTAGCATGGGGATGTGTTAGCATGACGTCACCACCGATCGTCCAATCATCGTTTCTAGCCCAGCTGATAAAAACCCACGCGCAAGCGCCGTTATCTTTTTTTTTTTTGTTCTAAATGCAACTCACGACTGTCGAAAGACGAACGATATTAAATTAAGATTCTTAGAGATGACTAATAAAAAAAAATAACATTTTAAGCTGACTCAAGATTTTCAGGGTTGAACATATTAAACTTCATTTAATCCATTTAAACCAGACAGTTTTAAGCAAATGCTACAAAAGTATAGTTTCAAATAAAAATTCGAAAAGGGCGACGTACATCATGGCTTGTATCCAGAAGATGTGAAGAACAGGAGTGCTGCTTTCACCTAAATAGTCCATAGTTGCTAGGGGAAATGGCAGGGGGCTGTGTTGACCTCCGTTTCCAGCTTCTGGAATCACTGGAATCTTCTAGATTGGGAAGTCTTAAACTGCCAGGTGCAGAAGATGTGCAATCCTGCTTTTAAAGGTTAACAAGGCCAGCTGGTCGTCAACCACACTAAAAGTCTCTAGATGCACACACTAAAATGGCGATGTTCAAAACTGAACATGTTAACAAAGCTCTTGTCGTGGGCTATTACAACTGGAAATCCCAGAAAGAGGAAAATGGAAAAGGTTGTACGCGAGCTATGTTATAATTTGGGAGTTGTGTGTTGAGCTAGCATTGTAGAATCAGTGTGTTCGTGTCTACTTTTTTCCTGCCGGTAATTTCTCTTTAACCTGGTTATAACTAGCTTGCATTGTCAGGTTTCTTTATAGGGCCAGTTAGTAATGACCTAATAGTAGTGTTAAGTTAGCATTATGGAGTCTCTGTGTTCATGTCTACTATTTCCTGCCAGTAATTTTTCATTAACCTGGTTATAACTAGCTTGTGTTGACAGGTTTCTTCATAGGGCCAGTTAGTAATGACCTTATAGTAAGTTAGCATTGTGGTGTCTCTGTATTCATGTTTACTATTACCTGCCAGTAATTTTTCATTAACCTGGTTATAACTAGCTTGTATTGTCAGGTTTCTTTATAGGGCCAGTTAGTAATGACCTAATAGTAGTGTTGAGTTAGCATTATAGAGTCTCTGTGTTCATGTCTACTATTTCCTGCCAGTAATTTTTCATTAACCTGGTTATAGTTAGCTTGCGTTGACAGGTTTCTTAATAGGGCCAGTTAGTAATGACCGTATAGTAGTGTTGAGTTAGCATTGTGGCGTCTCTGTGTTCATGTCTACTATTTCCTGCCAGTAATTTTCCATTAAACTGGTTATAACTAGCTTGTGTTGACAGGTTTCTTCATAGGGCCAGTTAGTAATGACCTTATAGTAGTGTTGAGTTAGCATTGTGTAGTCTCTGTGTTCATGTCTACTATTTTCAGCCAGTAATTATTCACTAACCTGGTTATAGCCTAGCTTGCGTTGTCAGGTTTCTTCATAGGGCCAGTAAACACTGACCTTATAGTAGTGTTGAGTAAGCATTGTGGAGTCTCTGTGTTCATGTCTACTATTTCCTGCCAGTCATTTATCATTAACCTGGTTATAGCCTCGTTTATGTTGTCAGTTTGTTTATAAGGTCAGTTAGCAGCAATGTAGTAACAACAGCAATGTATTAATATCAACGAATTTATACGCTTCACAGTTTTTAATTTGTCATCCCGTTGTCACGTTTGCGTTCAGTTATTCATCTGTACAAGACATTTTTCTGCGCGACGACGTGCGAAAAGACTTCACCTCAAGCTTGTCACCTCACCAGAAAACAACACTTACCTATTCTTTGGTTATTTCGCAGTACAGCTTTTGTAGACTTAAAGATTAGTGGTTAGTGTGCCACTCGAATTTCGTCGGCTTAAGAAAAAGGACGCGCCTCATGTTTCGGTAACAATTTTTAATTATTAAAAATCGAATCGAAAACGAGTAAACACGAAGGGGCAATCTCCGCAAGCAACTTTTTTTTTTTATTTTATTTTTATTTTTTAATAAGCGTTCTCCCCCCCCCCCTTTCCAACCGTCCCCCATCCCTTGCTACTTACAGCTACCTACCCCTCCTTCCACCTTCAATTTTTTTTTTAATTCCCTCTCCCAGGTCGTGTTTGTTGCTCATTAAATTGTTGCTGCATATATTAAAACCTTCATTTCCATGTACCCTCCTCCCCCTCACCGACGCCCCCCCCCCCCC
>JAHWFP010121045.1:0-14848 GCA_023313725.1 Lithobius niger
TCGTCTATGCGGTGATCGTGATTTCTTTCTTAGTACGACTTGGTAACTGAGTGGTTAAAGGCTTATCTAAGTCTTTTTTACAAATCATTATTAGTTTTTATGGTTTCTACATCAATATTACGGACTTTTGTCACTTTACAATGTAAGTGCGGTGATATTTGACGGGTAAGCAGAAGTTGCTAAGTGCTTTTCTTTGTTAAAACTTCGGTTGCCATGTGCTGTTCACCATTGTTCCTGTGGCTACTGTTGTACTATTATCTAGTTGTGAACCCATTATAGCTTGCTGCTAAACACTTCTAGGTATTCATAGTGCTTTGAACATTTTTATTTTCTGAAAAATGTCGGCCTTGTGGCGATTGGAATGTGTATCTTTATCGTGTTTAAACGATAGCTATGTTATCCTGGTTTTTACTGAAATGCCCTACGCTTAGGCTAAACTGTTTTCTGCTGTAATGTCTTAACGTTGGTTATCAATCTTAAATGCCATAAATGTCTTAGTTAGTCGTTAATGAGTAATTTCGGGTTGCAATCCTTTGACGGAAATAGGGAAAAATTTTAGGCTGCCATGTTTTTGTGCGCCATTGTTTCCGATAGGTGTGTACTATTGTCCTTTAGTTATTGCTACTAATGCTTTACAGCTTATTGCTAAGATGTTTTTAAGCTTGGTTTTATCAATTTATGGTATATTTATGTAAAACGTCAAAATTTCGATTTTTATTCTCAGATTTTTGGTATGGCTAGTTATGTGTCCTATCTTATAATTATTATGTAGCCTTCTAGTACGTGCTTTATTTTAAGCTAAAGTTTTGAACTATCTGTACTTAATTTTTATGGTTTATCCCAGTTTACCGAAAGTTCGCGGTAAAAGTGCTGCAAGTTGCATTACTTTTTTAAAACGGATTTTGCTATTTCGAGTTAAACTAGTAGGTCTATGCTTTTTGGGAAATGGTGTGATTTCAAATATTCACAAGACGTGGGACGAATAAAAGTAATTTTTTCCCCTTAAAAAATGCTATCTTGAAGCGGCTTCTTCTTTTTCTGCCTCTTTGCTATTTTCACTAATCGACGTCGCTTAGTATTACTCTTATTGTGCAGCAGCTAAGGGCAAAGGTATGCACTTCATGCAAGAGCATCAAACTCGGGGATAGGTTTATGAATGTTAATAAGATCGATTACGGAAGTAGAACCACCTTGAGAGCCGCCATCGTGGAAAATGGTGGCTTTTTTTGCGTTTTATTACTATATTCCGGAATCTATGCATATTTTGAAAGGTAGATGTGTTACACAGTTGTAGAATACTATATTTGTGACATTTTATGTTGTGTGTTTGAACGTCATAAAACTATAAATGAACAGAGAAATGAACAATTAACTTTTAGATTATAGATTGGAATTCTTGGAAACGGTGCACCTTGCACGCTGTTTCCCACTGAGGCTGTCGGCTAGCTCTTACATCAGGTCTTGACGTCATTCTCAAATCACTTCAGCATTGTGATTTTGAATGTGCTTCTGTAAAATTATTTTTTTATATTTTTATTGCTTTAGAAATAGATTGCTTGTTTAATACTCTCCTGTATAATTAATTTTTATTATTTTATATGTATTCTTTTATCTTGGTTGCATGGTGATCTCGTGACATAACCAAGAGATATGCGCATGCGCGTGTCAGATATAATGTGATGCGCAAGTGCGAGTAGGAGTCTTTCTGGCAGAGTCTTCCTGGGAGAGTGCTTCTTGGGAGAGGTGTGCTCGAGAAGGTTCTTCCCCGGGTGAGGTTCTCCTGTCTGGGATTTGACGACAGCATTCCGCTGTTGTAGCGAAGTGTGGGTGAGTCAACACACTCCATTTAAGATAAGATAAGAATAGTTTATTTCACACAAGAGTGAAAACAGGTTTACAGAAGGATACCAAAGTACCACTAACACTGTGCCTGACTTAATAACATGCATAAAAGGTTAAAACACACTGCAGAAAAATCTATAAAACGTTAAAACACACAGCAAAAATCTATAAAAGGTTAAAACACACGGCAAAAATCTATAAAAGGTTAAAACACACTGCAAAGATCTATAAGAGGTTAAAACACACTGCAAAAATAAAACAAACAACAATATAGTGATAAAAAAGAAATTTACACTAAATTGGTCCACCAAACGCCGAATTAGTTGGCAGGTAAAAGATAAAACCAAACTGCAGACAAAAAAAAACAGTACCCATTAAAACCGGGACAAAAAAGTATTAAGGTTACATTTATTCAGCCGCAAACGGAACTGAGATAGAGTAGACGCCGAGACAACAGCCGCCGGGAGCGCATTCCAGCTTTTGATCACGCGATTAGAAAAAAATTTTTGCCGACAATTCAACCTGGACGTCCCAGGGACGAGCTTCCAAGCATGGCCACGGGTGTAGAAACTGCCCCTCAGCTCAAAAAACCCATGGAAGTCTCCAAAAATTTTTTCGTGCAAGATTGAATACACCATATGTAAGTCTGCTTTCAGCCTTCTGAGTTCCAAGGAATCAAGCCCCAGAACCCGGAGCCGGCTCGGATAGTCAAGTTTGCTCAGCCCCGGCAAGGACTTAGTGAACCTCCGTTGAACGGACTCCACCCACTCAATATCGCCTAGCAGATGGGGGTTCCACACCGGACTCGCGAATTCGAGTATGGGCCTGACATATGATTTAAAAGCCCAGATCAAGGTGGCCCGGTCACCCGACCTGAAAGACTTTCTGATAACCGCAGCCCTCTGCCTGGCTTTTTTAACTATGAAATTACAATGAGTTGTGCTCCGTAGGTCACAAGAGAGCCAAACACCCAGGTCTTTAATAGAATTATGAGCTGGAATACCAGCGCCCCCTAAGATATAATCAAAATTCAAGTTATTGTGGCCCAAATGCATAACCGCAGACTTCAGAGGAGCAATGGGAAGTCTCCAAGTATGGGACCAGCTATCCAAATCCTCAAGGGCCTGCTGGAGGTCACGAAAAGACTCAACATCCACAACCTGTCGATTTAGCTTCAAATCATCAGCAAACTTATATACTGGAACCGCATTTGAGTTAGTGCGCAGATCATTAACGTAAATAACAAACAGTAATGGCCCCAAGATAGAGCCTTGGGGAACGCCACTGAGGACCTCCAACGGTTTGGACAGACACCCCCCGCAAGAGACACGCTGTGAACGGCCCAACAAAAAGCTCGCAAACCAGTCCCAAATAAACCCGCGAAACCCCACACAATGCAGCTTGCCAAGGAGGCGCTCCAATGAGACCGATTCGAACGCCTTTGCAAAGTCAACAAAGAGTAAGTCCACAGGTACCCCACCATCAATTGAGTCGGTGATAAAATCAAGAACTAACAGTTGCTGTGCAACAGTTGACCTAGCGGGCAAAAAACCAAACTGAATCGGAAATAATTGGTTAGTGGAAGCAAGAAACTCGAGCATCCTAACACGAATCAGTTTCTCAAGTACCTTACAGATAACACAAGTCAAAGCGATAGGTCTGTAATTCCCTGGTGCCGAGGGATCACCCTTTTTAAAAATAGGTACAATTACAGCTTCCTTCCAAACTTGTGGAATAGTGCCTTCCCTCAAGGAACGATCAAGAATCCAAGATACAGGCACGCAGATCTGAAGCATGATCTCCCTGAGAAAGAAAGCAGAGAAACCGTCTGGACCGCAGGCCCTACTAGGTTTCAGACTCCCAATGGCACGAAGTACCTCCTCCGCGGTAACTGTAAACTCCTGAAATCCAGAGGGAACCAAACCACCCGTCCAGGCTGGTATGTCAAGATCAGGGATGACAAAGTTCTTGGCGAAGACAGACCCAAAAACCTCCGCTTTGTCTGGCTCAGCAGAGAGAACTCTGCCATCATGTAAAAGAGGGGGAATAGGCTTAAAACCCCAGAACAGAGCCGTTTCAAGTACCCAAATAACGCCGTAGGGTCCCGCCTAGCGATAATAGCACGCTCGCGGGAAATTTCAAGTTCTCTAATGCTCTTGGAGTACCTAAGCTGGGCCGCATTGTAGGCAACCCGGTTAGATAAAGACCTATTGGCCTTGAAAGTACGCCATAGATTCAGCTTTACTCGCTGTAATTTAAGAATGGACCCAGGAAGACGTATGCCCCTGGCCCGACATCTGGTAGTGGAAACACGAGAGCACTGGGTAGTATTATCAAACACTATTTCATAGAAATAATTACACATCTCATTTAAGTTAAGACAATTAGACAACAAAGGAGACCAGTTGACATTACCCAAAAGGCCCCTAAGGGCAGCGAAATCAGTTATGCGACGACATTGGGAGGTCCTGGCACCACAACCTGTGGCGACCACACTTAAATAAAAAACTACCATATGATGGTCACTATGGCCCAACCGGGTACCAACTGAGATGCTAGACACCGCAGTTGAGTCATCCGAGAAAACCAGGTCTAAAATATTATCACCTCTGGTGCCCTCCCGGACAAGCTGCAGAAAGCCCAGGTCAGCAGTACATTGCAGAAAGAATTTGGAAGCCCAACCAGACGCCGCACCAGCAACCCAGTCGACAGACGGTTGATTAAAGTCGCCAGTTAAAATGTTAACCCTAGTGCGGCAATAAGCGGTGGAGATCGAGTCACACATCTTCACAACCGTGGCAGAATCGTGCCCATCAGGCAGATAACCGAGGTGTACACGGAGATTAAAACCTGGCAAATCAAAGTACAAGTACTCAGAGCTCAGAAATTCTGGACCCTCAACATAGGAGATCCCGTGCTTAATTGCAACCAATAGCCCTCCAGCAGCAGAGCCACGATCTCGCCGTAGTAAACTATACGGCAACCCATGAACCACAAACCCATCAGGATGCGCTCCAGACAACCACGTCTCAACAACTAAGACAATATCAAATGTCCCTGCAGATAAAAGGATTCTAAAATCGAACAAGTTAGCAAATACACTCCGTGCGTTAAGAACTACACAAGACAACTGAGAAGGTGGGCTAGAAAACGACAAGGGAGCAGTAGAAACGGGTAAAAATTTGCTATTAACAGTATTAGCATCCCCCATTAATTCCCCCAGTTTCCCTGATACTGATCATCGCCAATAGCGTGTGAAAGTTCAGCGGACAGTATAAGCTTGCCAGTACCCGTCAAATGAATACCATCACTAGCAATATTACCCCTACTGGAGACTAGCTGTTGCCACACAACAACAAACTGAACCTGCTTATGTTGACACATGCGAAACAGTTCACTATTAACACGCGCCACCAGCTGCAAACTACGCAGTTGAGGCAATAGGCCCAAACAGATAATCCTCGCACCAGGGCGTAACTCTTTGATCTTGTTAATGCACACTGCTATGTGGTTGGCAATAAATGTGGGAGAACATGAAAGCACATTATTCCCCCCAACACACAAGATAATTTTATCCCGTGCGTCCTACAGCGTTGTTGTATTTTGTCACTCGTCGCCGAGGTAACCCATGGCTACTGCTGTTTCCACTCAAACGTAAGTTTTGAACGGTGCTATTGTCTACCTTTAACGGTTTCATGAATTTCTGCAGAACTGTGTTAAATTTAACTGCAGTGTGATTTCTCGTCGCTTAGTTGTGCAATTTGGCCAAGTTACTGAATTACAATGCAAATCGTGAATTTGAATTCCGGGTCAATAGTGTTTCCCGTTTGCTCATTTGGCAGCTGTGAATGCAACATCTGTTTCGAGCGATAATGGAAGCCTTCCGTAGTAATTGTCAAGCTTGGTTATTGGAGCTTATTGTACATCTGCTGTCGATTGCAGTTCACCATTTTAATTTACCAATGCTATGCTAGTATTTACTGAATTTAATGATAAACGCTCCTCCCCTACTTTTGTGTAAGTGGTTGCTTCCATAGATAAAAATTTTGAGTATTGATGTTGCCAATGATTGTTTTACAATTTTTTTGGTTTCTGAGATCCAAGTGATGTTCCAGCTATTGTGTTCTTCTGTGAACTTTGTTGAAAGCCGCTTTCGTTGAATCCCATTCTACAACCGGGTTTCTTCCGTCTATGAGAAGCCTCGTTCGTAAGCGAAGCTACCTAGGTCTATTCTGTAGCTGCATGAAACTTCGTACCCAAGTGCCAAACAGTAGGAGAACAACTCAGTTTTGATTTAAAATTAATTTTTAGAGTTTTAAGTGTTGTAATGATTTTGCTACGTGGAGAATATTATTTACCTTAGATGACGTATTGAAAACATACTGTATATCGGAAAATCAAGACAGCGTGTATTTTGGCGTATTGGGTATCTCCTCGAGGCTTGTTAAATAAATGTTCACTTGCCGTGTTCAGCATTTGAGCGATTTAGGATATCTAGTGTACTAAACCAAATGCATTTGTTACGAACTACCTTCGAAACCTCTAACACCTACGTAACAAAGTGGGGGCCTATAGTCCGGTTTTAGAAGCAAAGAAAAAAAAAAACATCTGAGAACTTTCGTTGCAAGAATTTTTTTTCCTGTGTTTGATTTGTCTCTGAATCGCTCTGGCTGGTGATGGTGAGAGAAAAGAGAATTTACGGGCATTTGTGACTTAAAATGAAAAAAGTAGGTGATATTTTTAAGAATTAAATGTAGTGGTTAAATATCAGAATTCTAGAATTTTTTCTCAGTTAAGGATTTTTTGGGTTTTAAATTAAAAATTTAATGGAGGAAATGAAGAAATTTAAATTGATTGCGCAGTGAAAGTGCTAAGCCTTTACAAATACCGTTTCGGAAAGTTAGAGCCCCCAGTACATAGTTGTTAGCATAGTGTGTCATTCCCCCTCCCCCCAGTTCTAGTAATTTGGTAGAATTGTATAATTTTAGGTCTAGAATTGATATTTTTGAGCAAAGTTTATGCAATACACACTGTGTTTTGAGATCTTGCACTGTTTCAAATTTTTGTTATTTCCCTTTCATGTGTTTGGATAACGTGTGACGAGAATGACGTCACCGAAACGAACCCCTCCTCCGCTTAACCTGAACGGCGATCCAAATGACGTTGTTTTAAGTCATGACCGTTACCTTCAAATAATGGATTGCTACGTCATATCTAAATCAAGACGAAGTATGGAGGAAATGCAGGTGTCGGCGATACCAAAGGCATGGCTACCAGAGGTAAGCATTGACAGTTTCAGTGGTGAAATTAACTCATGTTTGCCTAAGCAATTTTTGGTGAAACTTGATGCGTGGATGTAAAATACCTGAAAAGGATTTTGTAGACAAATGGATCGTGAATTATTTAGTGGGTCAGGCACTTGATTGGGTAACACACGATTGTATACCTGGAAGGTGGAGGGATTTTAAGACTCAATTTGAGGAGACTCAATTTTCCAGTCTCTCAACAGGAAGAACTTAGAGTCAATTTACTCCAGGAAAATGTATAAGGACGAGTCTCCAACGCGTTTCATAAATGAAATAACCAGATTAAATTCCCAATTGCTCGAAAGAATTGATTCAGACGAATTGATTCGAATTGTCAGGAGAAATTTAGTTCCAAAATTAGCAGCAATGCTTTGTAACAACAAGTATGAATCGGTATTTCAATTGAGAATAGATGCGGAAAGAACTTTAAAGTTTATAAATTTGGCTAATTGAGAAGTTAGAAAAATCAAGGTTGCCTGCAAATTTGAAACATGTTGGAAAAACGTCTGAAAGTGCTCAAATCAATAAATTGGCGGGAGTAAGGTGCTTTCGGTGCCAGAATTTCGGCCATTACACTAATAAATGTAATCAAGTGCAGACTGCACAATTTGCGTATCCCCCGCCCCATTGCCGAATTTTTATCATCCCCCCACCCAGTTATGAGTAGTGAAGGACTGCTAACGACAGATTCGAATAAGTGAAGGGGGATGGGGGGGTAGGGGAGGGGGATCCCCGGAGCCTATTCGAATCTGTCGTTAGCAGCCCTTAACCCTTTTCACCACACAACCCTTTCCCTTAACCCATTTCCCCAACCCTTTCAACCCTTTCCCTTTTTCCCAACCCTTTCGTGGCTACGCAGGCCCAGGTCCTGTAGTAGGAGCTCACTCCCCATCGCTTGCTCCGCCTGCCAACACGCAAGCGTGCCTCCTTCCTTTTTTCCCCCGTACCCGTTTCCCTCCCTCTGACAGCGTTCGCTCGCCTCGTCGTGCCGTGGTCGATGCTTGCCCATGCCGCTGGTCCGTCCCTTCCCTCTTTCCAGCGTTGCTGCTGTTGAGAGCGCGTGGTGACTAGCCTATAGGCCCTCGTTTACGCGTGAGACATTTTGTAAAAACCCCAAAATAAAGCTTTATTGAGGACATTACATCGTCCAAAAAAAAAATTAAAAGCAGAACAGCCAAAATGAACCTCTTTCGTACTATTTGGTGGCCCTGATAAGGGCCTTTTTTTAGATGTTGTGTTTCACTTTACCTTCGTCTCCTGCTTTTGCGCCCGTATTACTTCAATCCATCTTTTTAGAACTCTTTCCAGCTGTTCTATTTTCATCTTCTGCTCTTTCAGTAACATCATCCTACGTCTGTATTGGAATTCCGGGCATCTTTTAAGTCTTTGGCAGAATTATAGGCGCTTTTCTCCACTCGTTTTCACTGTCATGTTTTCTTTTTTTCAATTTCTTGTATACCCGCAACGTTATAGGTATCTAGCAGTTGCGAGGTGCGTAGCTACAGTATAAGATCACCTGGAAGGAGATTTGAATCGAGCGTTAAAAATTAAGCTTTTCCCTCTCTCCCATAATGCTCATGCGCAATGTCTAAATGGTTCTAATTAACACTGGCGATAGCCAGTGTTAGTAAGGGTCGACCTAGGATTTCTGTGTTAAACTTTCAACTTTGAGAGCTTATAACTCCGCCAAAAGTAAACATTTTTAAACTAAATTTTGAATCTAGCCTTGACTAGTCAAGGCCTGTCTGCAGTCCAAAAATTGTAAAATTCGGGCGAGCCAAACCCGAGATACAAAGAGGGGCCAAATAGAAAACTTCTTGTTCTTGGTCTTGGTCTTGTTCTTGGTCTTGTTCTTGGTCTTGTTCTGGGGATGTACCTTTCGTCTGTCCTCTCTACAGGTCAAACCATTTGTCCTAGGAAGTGGGTTCTTAGCTCACTTTACAGGTATTGCTCAGTAGATGTGCCCTTTCCATAAGGCATTTTCTAATTGGTCAAGTGGTTCAGGGGTTATGGAGCTCTAAACGACCAGATTGATTGTTTTACATTGTTTTAAACATTGTTATTACGCAACAATGCTAATTAGCAAACGCCAGCTGCAAGACTGAAGATTAAAGGATTTGTTTCTATTGTTAACAATGGCGATAGCCAGTGTTAGTAAGAGTCAGCCTTGGGTCTCTGTGTTAAACTCTCAATAACAATTCTAAAAGTAACACGAATTAATAAACAAAAACAGAACGTTAAATGTTTAGAGTAAGGGTCTAAAAGTCAAAACCTAGAAGGAACACGGACAAGGTTTAACAGTAAGGGTCTAGGTGTAAAATTTTGTAAGAGGCGGGTAAGCATTAGACCCTTACTACCCGGTGGTCAGAAATAAAAACATTTTCACGAAAAACTGGAAATCCTCCCATGTGATGATCCGGTGGTAGTGTGGTATAGGTTTACTGCCTTATTGTATGTTGAAAATTATTTTTCGATTTAGTAACATTGCAGGGCATTCGCAGCAGAGAGCATTACTGGTTATCCTCTACCGTAAATCTACGAAATATAATAAAAAAAATTCTAAAGCAGTAAAGTTCTTAAAGTTCCATAACAATATTCTAAGAAGTAATAAAACCTGCTACAATCGTTCATACACACTTTCTGTCCGAGTAGAGTAGAACTATAAGCTAACCACCGGGTAGTAAGGGTCTAATGCTTACCAGCCTCTTACAAAATTTTACACCTAGACCCTTACTGTTAAACCTTGTCCGTGTTCCTTCTAGGTTTTGACTTTTAGACCCTTACTCTAAACAATTAACGTTCCATTTTTGTTTATTATAGAAAAGAATACCGTGCGCCCTACCCCTCTTAATTGAAATGACTAACGGTTTCCTCCACATCGTTGTCACGTCCTTTTGTATCTAAATTATAATTGTTAACAGTCATTCTTGTAGCAGTTAACTTTAGAGTCGTTGGGCCGAGCAATTGGTTTAAGCAGTTTAACCCATTTAAAAAAGAAGCCTTGTAAAAAATGGAAAAGTAAAACAAAGTAGGTTCACATAGCGACACAGGGCCACTTTGTAGTTGAGCGTCTGCATTACGTGCGTCAACATGACAGAAAAAGAACCCACAGAGAGTGACAAAGATGTAGATATTCTTGTCCAAAAACTCAGAGATTGTGAAATCCAAACAAAAATTATTCCAGCTGACTTCTTCGGACATCTCTCAGGATTAAATGTCCCGCTGTACAACCCGATTTTATCTCAATATTTGGATTTCTGTGGTTCTCATTTTAGCATAAAGCGAAAACACGCATGTTTCGGAGATGCTGAGGACCTACGTTACCGTTACTAAGGTTTTCGCTTGTGAGCTCTTCCTTGGACACCTACCTTGCGTGCACTGCGAAACTATGTGAACAAGATTACTCAAGAAGACTATAATTTGGTCCTCATTAATGGTTTTCAAGACAATACGGACTGCATGAGTTTTGTTACTGAAGATCATAGAATTGCCGTTTCTGAATCTATTACTACCTTATTTGTCTTTTGGTGCAGAACGTGACTTTACGTTTCGAAACAGGGGTTATTTGGAAAACCAGAGCTTTATGGTCAAACTACGTAACGGTGCCTTGTTGAAACTGAGCCTCCTACTAAAGAGTGTTACAGTTTGGGTGCACCGCAGAGGCCTTACATTTTAGAACCCACAATAAACCTAGCATTAAAAAAATGCTACTTCTCAAAAGGCCACATATCCTACTTGTAGAATGTCTGCCTCAGTGTAATTCATTAAACAACCAATCACTCACCACATCCATCGTAAAGAAAAAAATGGCTCCTCACGACCAGGACTCGTGCAGGCTTTGACTAAAGCTGTCAAATAGTGGAAAACATTAAATTTTGTTCTACGAGTGTTTCTTTGAACTTCGTTTACCTCACCTTCAAGTCGTCATCTCCTCATACCCCCCTCCCCTACACGCGTCCGCTTTCCATTATTAACCATTGGGAATTATGTCTTTAATTAATCGCCTAATCATAAGTTTATAAAGGACGCCAACACGCCCTACTTCTAATAAGTCGACCGATGAGAGATGTCTTAAAAATCCTATTTACATCCGAATTGAAATATCTAACTTAGTTGTACATGCCTAGACATCTTGACTGGATGTGTTACTCTCGTGGTCCTAACCTAACTTCCACTACAATGGATACTGCTAAGACGTTTCCCTATTCGCAACCTCTGTTTGAAGATGATGTAGATGACCAAGAGATCGACAGTTCCGATCCTGCTTCACCCCCATTCTTCAGTCAGAATTGACTACAAAGTACAAAAAAGAAGATTTTTTTGAACAAAACCATTCGTACGAAGCCTTCAGAATTACTCGATATGCAGAATTCTCCAGAAGATGTTGATGTGACTGTTAGCCCGACGCCCGCAACAAGGGGGTCCTCAACAACTTATAGTCAACTATCAACATTTCTTGAAATCTACATTACAACGAATCCACAAGCTGCACATGTTGAAAAGTGTTACACAACAGCCTGAATTTCTACTGAAAAACTTAAACAATACAACAGTAAGACACTCGAACTCGCTCCTAAAAAGAGGAACGCGTTCAAACGAGGTTTGGCTATGGAAGAAGTGTGAAGCCTTGTTGACGTGAAACGTCGCTCTCAATATTTGTTTACCGTCTCGCAAGCAGTTGTGTTCAAGCCAGACCCAAAAGAATTTTTAGTGTTACCCCAATCCGGACTTTTCGTACAAGTGAAACCGTACAAAGACAACGTGTACACCTGCGTTAGAAATTTCATCTTTAACCAGGTTGAATTAAGATGGGTACCTTCAAGAATCGGCTTAAATCTGGCGTACGACAATTGGATTAAATTGCACTACCCACACATGTTTAACACTCATTCAAGATGCTATCGAACAATGCCTTATGAGCTGCCCTCCTAAAGAGAACGCAACTATTCAGGAAGAAAGGGCTAATCCCACCAGCTATCCAACTCGTCCACCTGGTAATATTTTGCAGCACCGTCACCAGCTGACAGGCCAAAACGAGTTTGCATCGGACATCACTAAAACTCCGACAATGTTGTTCAGGTTAGCCTTTTACAGTTTCATGCTACGTCACTGAATGAACATTTGAATCCCTTGAAGGGGATTCACCTAAATTTGGATGCCTGGAAAGAACTTGTGAAACATGCAGGGAAAATCAGTGAGCGTATTTTCCTATGCAAAGAGGAAATGGAAAATGCAGATATGAGTAAACTGTAAATATGAAGAAAAAGACTACTTGAGACACTTAGTTTTTCTAGTGTGTTCTAATGTGTTCGCTTTTTGTTGTGTTTTGTTGTACTGTGCTGTTGGCTAACTACAAAATGTATATGTAAGTATTCCTTTTTTAGTAAATTACGTATGTGTATAATAGTACAAATAACAGAAATAGGCTAGTCATTTTCCTTATTGTAAATAGCTTAATTAATATCTATAGTATCGCTTAACTTTTTCTTATTTTTTTATTGGAACCAAAAAAAAGGTAGAAATAATGTCTGTTGTAACGAATGTGTTGTGCTGTGTTGTTGTCTAACTACGAAATGTATATGCAACATACATATAGTAAATTAGTAAATTAGTTACGATGAACATTTTACTTTTAATCATTGTGTATCTTTGTAGTTGAATTTTACGTATTTTAAGTAGCTTAAATAATATCTAGTATCACTTAACTTTTTTAAAATTTCTATTGGAGCCAAAAAAAGTAGAAATAGTGTGCGTAATATGTGTCTTGACGGAATAAAGTTTTAAAAAGTATCATTTCTTATGTTTTATTTCATGCACATATAAAATAGATATATATATAGTACAGTATTTCAAAAATTTGTACGTGAATAATGGTTTAGACGTTTGACTATAACATTGAGAGTCGCTTCTAATTACACCAAATGTGTGTTTGAAAACGTTTCGAACAAATTTTAAGACCTTACGGTCGTTTGCAATTTTTGTTCGAGGATCAAAGTTCTTAAGCATAAAGTTCAGTGTACGTCCAAGTACGATATTATAGCAAAAAATAATGTATATGTACCACATACATTTGAGCAAGGCCACTGATTATTTGAAGTGTTAAACTGACAGTTTTTACCATTGTTCGCTAAAAAAGCAGAAATGTGGGCATTGTTTGGTTTCTTACCATAAGAATCGAGGTAAACACAGTCTTGAGTGTAGGGGTTGATAGAAGCAGCCACCCAATGAGACATTTCGGAATCAGATTTGTCGTTGTTGATGATGAAAACACAGGGTTGATGCACTTTCGAACATGATAAAAGGTCACACGGGTAAACATTCACAAACAGTTTTGCAATTTTAGGATCTGACATAGCCAGTGTTCGTAATTTTAGTGTAGCCATGGTGAAGCTACAAATCCATTACAACTATACGGTTTTGGTTGATCTCAGCAACAGTCTGGTATGAGCAATAGAGAATAACATTTATTGGGTTTGCGAGCGCAGTAGAGAATTTCAATTCTACACGAATTGAGCCCTGTTTAGACAGACTCAAGTGACTTTCAGTCGGACATTGTTTTGGGGTTAAATCAAAACAATGGAGCATGTACCCTGCTTTATATTCTTCGTAAGTCAGATCCAAGTCTTTTGGTGCTTCCCTGTAGCAGTATACAGAGAGAGGTAGTCACGGGTGTATGAATTGTTTGTGAAGTCCAGCGTAAAGGGGTGATTCGGTACTGTCCGACCATCGTCACACAAAGCAATGTGATTTAGGTCAAAATGCTGCAAATTAAAGGGGTTGGCTCCGAAATCACCACTGTATGCTTTGTTGGTAATTAGTCCTACGGTAACGTGGCAGGGTAATGGTCCAACAATCGCCGAATCGATTGAACCCTCTCGAGCACCAGCAGCAAGTGTGAACACATTACATTCATTTCTTCTAATTAAATGTTTTGAAGTTGCGTTTTCCAGGACTTTTGAATGGCTCAGTAAAATATTGGGGCTTTCTTTCACTTTTTTGACGTATAATACTGCTTTTGTATTTATAGTGAATTGGTTGAATCTCCACACACTAAACTGAAACGGTCACTAGAACGAATTAATCTTAAACAGATGTCAACACCGTTCAATAAATATCGTCCTTGGTGACACCAATTAATGTGTAATCTTCCCACTAATTCCCAAGTTTTTCCACCCACCACTTTTTGTTCACGCAATTTCAGCGGGTTATTTGCTCATTAGCGGTTGGGTCTATGTCGTCAAATTGGCCAGCGACGTCCTTAAACCAACCTTGTACACCCAATTGGCTATGTTTAGCTTAATGACCGTAACTTAACAAGTCTTCAATATAAATACGAAAAGGGCAACTTGCGTCGCTTGAAGACACCAAAGTTTCATTGAGGGAAACGTCAATTTTGTTGGAATAGGCTATGTAAAATGTTATTTATGGGAGATACCTTATCGGTGGCGGTCAGCGCTGTGGTACCATCAGATGTCACTTTGATATTCAACAATAGTAAATTAAGTCTAAATAATTGTCAGAAGCTGTAGCCTATTCGTCACTAGAAATTCAATCGGCGCACCTTATGTAACGGAATTTATAGGAAAGTGTTCCGCATGAGTCACTTCAGTTGTATCAACAGGGGTAGGGGGGGGACGTCAAAAATCTCAGAGGCACCACTGGGACACTCTTCAGACAAATGATGTAATAACGACATTTTG
>JAHWFP010121045.1:14858-32187 GCA_023313725.1 Lithobius niger
CACCACTGGGACACTCTTCAGACAAATGATGTAATAACGACATTTTGGTAAATTAGTTTTAGTAAAAAATGTCAGTTTTACGTCTCTTTTTAGCCTTTCCTCTTTTTTTTCCACCACCAGGTTAAGACTTCTGCTGCCCTTCTGAGTGAGTTCCAAAGGAAAATGTGCATATAATTTCTTTCTTTTTCGACCAGTCCCCGTTTGAGGGCGTCCTAACATATTAGTCACAAAATCTTATCTTATTTGTCCAAATCTAGCTTTAGCACCATCTTTTAACCCCATACCGGTGTCTACGTTATCCAAAAATTGAGTACCCTTTCTTAAAAGATATATACCGGCTCCTGCCGCCAAGTTTCTTACTTGTAGCATTACAAATGGTACTATATAGCGTTTCAGGTTATCAACAAGTCCGCTTCCTTAGTGGAAACGACCGCCTTTAAAGTACCCCCCTCCTGCCGCAAACCAGCTTGCTGACAGTAATGCCCGAAACAATGGGCTAAAGTGTTTCTCGGTGTGATTTTCATTTTTTTTTTAAATTGTAACGTAAGGAAATGTTATTTATAAAGAGTAAGTAACAACATGTTACATCTTCAGGAACTAAATAAAGAGTGACGCTAATTTAGTGAGCAGTTTAGTTTTAATCTATTTTCTTGAAATGTTAATTTACATTAACTCTACCTACCGGACTGAAAGGAATTGGCTCCGCAGTGTGACTTAATGTGACTTTTATTTCGTGAAAGCTGTTTCTTAAAATCGGCTTATAAAATGGAAACTGATATACTTCGGATATTATGTCTCCATCATTACCACGTATAGGAATACATCTTAAGAGCAGAATTTAGTTCATTTTGGAGGTCATATCAGTCACGCCTTCATATCCGAGTAGCTGGCCCATAGCACTGTTTAATTTGACAGTTACTTTTTCCGCTACCTGAAATTCGACCGAACGTTTCAAAACATTATAAGAAAACTTAACGTCATCCTTTGCGGCCGATTTGTCTATAATTTCATTTATTACTTCTACAACTTATTCCGGTTTCAGATAAAAACCCTCAGGTAGAAATTGTTTTACTACATATGAGGATTTAACGTCACACTTTACCTTCATATACCATTGGCTAGTTTGTTTTTCTAATTTATGCTTAGGGTAACAAGTAGCTTCAGAAGTCGCTTTCAAATGTAGATCTTTGTGCCCATCCCAACCCAAAACAAAAACAAGCCTATGACTGATAGTTACCTCACAATTTGGTTTAGGTAAAACCACAACTAAAGTTTCTTCTGTATTAAGACCGAGATTAACAGGCGGATCGTTGACATAAAAATGCATCAAATAATTATTAATAAAACCAATAAATGTTGTCACCCATTTATCATCATCTAATTCTAATTCTTCCTTGTTTATTTCTTTTAAATATTCTTCAAAATTGAAAAAAGGAATATGTATTGTGACTGACGGATTTTTCATAATTCTGAACAACGCCTTACGAGAGTTTGAAAGCTGAATAAAATTATGAGGGTAAATTAGTTTGACAACTCCAACTGTCCATTTACCTAATAAATTAATGCATTTTGGAAGGTAAATTGTAAAGTCGCTTAAGGTATTATCAGGATGGTATACACGATCTCCATTGCTAGGCAACTGCAAGTAAAATTCGTTTAAATCAGACATTGTGTCCTTAGCCGTTTTGCGTTTTAAGGAGGTGGGGCAGACTTTAAGTCTTTTGCAGACACCCAGCTATTAAATTTGGAGGGATAATCGTAAAATTGAACGAAATATTTCTTGTTTGCACCTCTCCCACGCGTTTTTAATACTTTTTCCACTGCGTGATATGCGTCCTTTGCTCTCAATGCTAAAGTCAATTCGTAGGGGTAGAATTTCCCTTGGATGTTTTCACCACCTAGGTCTGTTAAAGAGTACGTTTCTGTCCTGCCGTGGTAACGTTTTATAATAACAAATAGTTCTTTGCTCCATCCATTTTTAAAGCCTCGCGAAAACATGTGACGCGTTTTACTAATTTTTACAGTTTTACCAACTTCAAACGAATACTTTTGAGGCGGCTTCAGTTGTGCTATGAAATTTTTTCCAGAAATAAAATTGGTTATGTGGTTTGACGTTATTAGGTTTCGCCTGTATTGCAGGATGAATTGTGTCGTTGTAGGCTTTTAAAATTTTAGGCAAAATGTCCAAATACTTGTAATTACCACGATATGTGAAAACTTTCCACATTTTTTGCTTACATGTTTGTATAAATCTTTCGGCGAACGACGTTTTATGTCTGTTGTTAGTTTTTGACAAAAACAAATTAATGCGTTTGTCTGATTTGCATATGTGATATTTCCTCAAAATTCTGCCCCATCGTCAATTTGAAGATGTGCAGGGTAAGTTTTAGCTTGTTTAAAAATTTGTTTAAAGCCTTCAACATCTTTATTACTTTTAGTCTTAATAGGTGTAGCGTATGCAAATCTGGAAAAAAAACATCGTTTTTGATTAAAATCCATTTATGATTTTTTTTCCATTTGGCTAGTGATTGAACATCTATTAGGTCAGCTTGCCAGTTCTGATTCAAATGGCTACTAACAATTTTTTTTTGTCGGATAGCGTCTTATGACACGTCTGTATGATGTACAGACTTCTGAAGTAGCAAGAAATTTTTTTGCATCTTGTAAGCTAAAAGGGAACCCGTCAAGTTTAGCTTGTTTATATAATTTTAACGCTCTACCGAATCCTGCAGGGTGACTCGGGTCATAATAGTAGTTGTCAAAGTAATCATTAATTTTTCAGATAATTCAGGAAAATCAACCCAATAAGGGGAGAGGAGAGGGACGTCGGGGTGGGGGGGGGGGGGGGAGACGGAGTGGTTGAAGAAACCCGGTTGCTTCTATGTCTTGAAGAAAAAGAACTGGTTCCAGATAAAAACTATACGGAGGCTGGCGAACTGCCCCCGGCAGGTTTGTCTTTCATTCGTGTAAAAACGAATGATTGTGGCACATTTCGTATTTCTACACTTTCTCAAATGTTTCCACGCCTCTCAAATTAGTAATACTTTTTAAATTAGTAGCTGTGTGACGTAGTAAGTCAATAAGATTGGATCCTGGGATTTGTTTCTCGCCAACAATAAGCTCGTGTTTTGGGTTTATCTTGAAATTGGAATCGACTGCTAACAAATATGAAACGTAGCTTGTTTTATTTTTATAATTCTTAGGAATAGCACTTAAGATTTGTGGTTTAACGGAGGCGATTGAGACAAAAGGGGTTGACGTTATTGTTCCTGATGATGTTGAGGCAGTCGGAGTTGTTGTTGTTGCTGTTGTTGTTGTTGTTGCAGTCGTTTGAGCAGTAGGATTGAGGGTAGCTGTTGGAGTCGTAGCTTCTCTCTAGCGTTTTATGTGCCATTGGACGCATCCTTCCATTTGGGTTAGAAACGTTGCTTTATATTGGTCTGACTGGATTTTTATATTGGTCTAAGCACTGGATCTTCTAACATATGTTCCAATTCATCCTGTAAGGTCTTTACGATCCTGACACCTGGTTCGAGAGTGTCGAGCCTCTGTCTAAAATACGTTTTATAACTTTGTTGTGACATCATTCTTTTCATACGGTACCAAAGTCATCTTACGCATCGTTGCGAATGTATTGTTGGCACAATTGTTAGATCCTTTTACCTATAGCTCTACCGACGACCCCACCTATAGCGCTCGCGAGCAACGGTGTGAGCAAAGGTAAGAATGCGAAACCTCCTTTCTGATTTAAAATGCGTTTTTTTCCACTAACTGACTGTCCTTTAGAAGCCAAAGTG
This sequence comes from Lithobius niger, assembly GCA_023313725.1. Classification (NCBI taxonomy): domain Eukaryota; kingdom Metazoa; phylum Arthropoda; class Chilopoda; order Lithobiomorpha; family Lithobiidae; genus Lithobius; species Lithobius niger. The sequence goes on from JAHWFP010121045.1 coordinate 18,656, forward strand.
CTGAATATGGTCTTTTATGTTTCTTGATTTTTTTCGATGATTGACAATCGGACAACGGTATATTGTTTTTAAGCAAGTTTAAACATAGTTCACAAATGGAATGAACTAAATCCGGACTACGATTTTTAATAACGCTTTTCATTTGCTTCTTGTTCAACGAAGAAAACGACGTCAAGATTGGAGCCTTTTTTTAGGGACGCCATTTTGTGTTTACACATGATGAAATGAAAATGAATTTATGGTGCAGGAACATATATTGTGATTTTCTCTCCTGGAAAAATGTTTGCCATAAAACGTAGTGAGTCATCAGTTGCTTGTTTTAGATCTATTGCCAAATATCCGTGTGGTTTTTTTGTTGCATCAAAATAAGCTTCCATGAAAAATTTAGTTTTTTTGGGAAGAATTTGTTTTGCTAAAATGGAAGGTTGAAGTGAATCGCAGGGATTCTTAAAGAGTATAATGCAGGTTGAATTCAAGCTTCGGTCACGTTGGGCAGGTCCTTTGAAAAATAAATTTTGTTTTAAATAGCAACAACTAATTAATCTGTGATGCGATATTTGTGTGGCTATTTTTGAATCTTTCATGGAATCTTGCAAATCATCTACTATTAAACGGGAAGAAGGGGGAAACTTTTCAAAATGTAATATTCCTTTATGAAAATGTACTCTGTATGACAATTCTTTCATCCAAGGTTGAGTGATAGAAAAACACCAAAAAAAGACGTAACAGGTGGATAAATTAATTCGTGAGCATGTTCGATGAGGCGTTTGCAAAACGACGATTTTCCGGACTGTGAAGGACCAGCAATTAGCGTAAAATAAGGTGTTTCAAACTGTATTATTGAAGACATTTATGTCGGGACTGGTGTTGTTATTGACGATAGTTGTTGTTGGATGTCTGCTATCTGCTTGAGCGAAGGCACAATGTAAAGCGTTGACCTGTTGAAGTTTTGATAGCAGACCAACATTGGGGTATAGTGGTCGGTAATATGTAAAGTTGTATTAGTAACATAATTACTGACGTCACTAGTGTTATTCCTTGCTAGAATATAAACCTCCAGACAGGCAGTGAAACTTGACAAAATACCAAGCAGGAGCAGGGCTATCTTGAAACGTTTCTCTTCCATGGTTGAGGAACGAATGATGAGTGCACTGCATTCACATGGCTCATTTAAGAAATAAAAAAAAAACATGTGGAAATTTCCTAAATAAATTTTTATCACAGCACATAAGTACTATATAGGCCTACTAAAAACGTTGTCGCTTTTTTTACTTGAATAGTTTTTTTTTCAGGTTCCTTATAGCCGAAGGGTACAGTAGAAAAGTCTTCTTTAATTATTCTTTTGTTGTAAATGAGTTTGTCCGTCTTCTGTATATTAGCGTTGAGTACTCGATATTGTTTACGTACGATCTGGTTGGGGTTGGTGATTGTAATTCTTTGATCATATTGACGCCCGAGAATCATGGGGTCCATCACTACTGGGTTAAAATATTCCAGTGCTTCCAAATCCAGACTATATCCACGAATTTTTATTATGTGCTCTGTTCCAGTTGGCTGATCTAAAAATTAACCAACATGGAGTATTGCTTGGTCCCTCTGGCCACGAATTTGGAGATGTATGCACTTGGGCCATTCATTTTCTTAATTTCGTCTGATAGACATCCAAGATGGCTGCCGACTGTGATAGGCAAGGGTAGACCTCTTCCTGTTTTAGCGACCACGCTGTCCGTATCAAAATATAAAATTGTGTCAGGAGGAAATGACGTGATAGCGTTGTACAGTTCCAGTCTTGCATAAGACGAGACAAAGCTGGCCACCACTACGTTATTATGTAGTTTTGATTTTGTAAAACAAACACAATCTTTGTATTGTATACGTCCGATTTCATCATTCTGCTCAAAGTTAACGTGATATATATCTTTTGTGGAATCCAAAAGCAAACAGAAGAAGTCTTGGGCGTTGTCCACGAACTTTACGGACATCACACTAGTGTGTTCACTGAATTTACTATACAGAGAACAAAGGCTAAGTTTTTAGCTGACGTAGTCCCTGATTAGGAGCAATTTGATCAAAATCCAATTTGATTCCTTGTTTTTGTTCAAAATCTGAAATGAAGTCGATTTTTTCTTGTAAAGTCACACATTCAGCAGGAAAACCTTCAGATTGCACCTTCATTTTTAAAACCGATTTTATGTAGGACTCAAAAGGGTGAAAATTCCAAACCTCGTAAATCTTGCTGATTTTGTAGAGCTTTTTCCAGTTCGGGGGAAGTCCAGACTCCTGGTAATTCGCTTTCAGATTTGCTGTGGTTACATCCTTCTTTATTTTCTTCGAGGGAACAAGTGTAACATAAAGTGAACTTTAGCCCTTTATTTATGATTACAGGTAGGACAGATAATTTCAAAGAGCGTGGTGGCAATATTTTACACTTGAATTGATAAGTCTAAAATATTTCTCATTGAAGCATCCAACAATATTCTTGATAATCTCCAGTAAACCTTTAGGAAAAATATCTTTAAAGATGACATAGCTGTATAATGATAAAAAATCGTGTAATGTGATCATGGATTTATGATCCTCTTCTGCCCAGGCACAAATTACTTTGACACGACCTCCATGGTACAATTCATCTGGGCGTAAGGGCTCGGGTAAATCTAGAGAATCAACGTATGCCTTGGCTTCAGGACTTTCTTTTAGTAGCTTTTGAAAATTGCATTCCCACATGACTTTAACTTGGTAGCTATTATTTTCCACCTCGTTAATGATATGTTGATCTCGTTTGTATACTTTATCAAGACTTAAATGTGAATAAAGTGCCTTTTCATGTCTGTTTGTCGGCAGACATTTCTTACACGAGTGGAATATGCAGCCCTGAAAAAAAAGACTACATTGACGGGAATAGAATTAAAGCCGTCGACGTAATGATTTAATAGTTTAGCTTGGCCCCAGGGAGAATCGCATTTTTGAATGTTAATTCCTTCTTCTTTTTCGAACAAATAAAGCCACTGTCGGCCTATTTTTGAGTTTTTTTTTCGGTCCTGCATAGGAAAACGAGATATGACCAACTGTCTTTTCTTCCAGATGGTGGGATCTGTAGGCTCTCATGATAGCGCCGGCAATTGTGCAGGAAAGAAAAGGGTCTCTTCCATTGAATACCTTCATGAAAAGCACTCTAAATTTCATGGTAGATTTATGTAAAATGATCGTATCAGACGCACACTACGAGTGCGTACGAGTTGCTTTTGATAGTCGAACAATTCTCCCTTTTCAATGATTGCGTCGTGCCAGACATTAAATTCCTCTTTGTCTTTCAGTGAAAACCGCTAATAGCCATACATTTCTTTTGGAGGGTAAGGTCCGACGTAGTGAAAGTTTTCTTTGGTGTTAAAACGGTGTGGAAAATAACCTTTTTTCTCCTGTAATCTGAAGGTTTCCCTACATTCTTCAAGAAGGACTTTAAAAAAGCATGAAATCCCTAAAGGTCACACGGTCTGCATCCATTGTTATTATTTTCTCTCCCGACATAATAACTTTCGGTATAATATTTTGCTCCAGCATAGAAAGCCCAAATTGTATAGTTGACCGTTTTGATGCCGCCATAGGCTATTTATTAAAAATATAGTTAAAAAACCGATCACGAGCTTCCCAGCCAACAAATTCACGATACCTTTATCTGCAAAAACGGCAATCACGTTTAACATCTGTATAATCCTTACATATGTTACAACATTGCATGTACGTTACACTATTGACAACGTGGTCCCACATTTCCTTCCCTTTTGCATCCAAGCCTGCTTTTTTTACGGCTCCAGTCTCGCAGTAGTAAAAGCCGTGTATGTATGGAACATCAGAAACTTGGTCCTTATTTTTAGGAATGTAACATTCGTGTGCTTCCGACGGTACCCACTCTTTACACAGGGAGCATGTCACTTGGCCACAATTGTGATCGGGTTTCTTTGAAAGGAACTCCTTATAACATTTCCTACATTTTTTGTAGTTCTCACATGTCGTTTTTTTAGTAGCCTTGTTCCTTAAATGATGGTTATCAAAACATTTTTGACCACGAAAGAATCTAAAACATGTGTCGCACAATATGGGGTTTTCAGTAGGAGAACAAAATCCTTGTTTATTTCTATACGCTTTGCATTCGTTCTTGCATAAATGACCTCCTAAATCATTGTATGCTTTCTTACACTCTTGGCACCAATAGCTTGAGCCTAAAACGGTCGTGCACATTGACATGCACATCTGACTCGTAGAACGCTTCATGGTACTTTATTACGACAAAGGTAAGGATAATATCAACAATGTGCGCCAAGTGATGTTTTGTCAAAAAGGAAGAGCTATGGACCGAATTCCTCCTACACGTGCTTCACTTATGCTTTTCAAGCTGGCGATTGTTATTGCTCATCTTTGCAAAATATGCACCAATTGCCATCACCAGATATGTGGGGTTGGGAACTAAGCCAGAATGGCAAATGGCAACCACTCTCGACAACCCTTCCAGAGGTCACTGATCCATGTGTAGAACATAACGCAAGTTTAAGAAGGATTACCGCATGGCTCGTTGTACCTTCTTTAATGTTTTCCTTAAGGTTTTCCTTACATTTTTCTTAAGTTGTACCTTCTTTAAGGTTTTTTTTGTCCAAATGTGGTGAGAGATTGTCAATTCTGAAATCGCCATGCTACGCAACAGAACATTTTGTCATAATGTAGTTTTGTTTTTAACTATTCATAATGTAACTGCAGTTGTGACATATAACCATTGATATTGCTTGCATTTGGTTGCTACTAGTTACTTAACATCCATGCAACATATTGCTGCCTATTTTGAGATGACAAAAGTTGATTTCAGACGATTAGTAAGATATGTAGACGAGAATGTTTACCATTGCGTATTTGACTAGATTACAAGATGGTGGCCTCAAGGTGGTTCTATATCAGTAAATCTTCTTAGTGACATCCTTAAACCTATCACCGAGTTTGATGCCTTTAGAACAATGTACAATTGTGCATACTTTAAAGCGGGAAATTTCTGATTTCTGATTCTGATTTCATAACAGGTACCTTTGTTAATTGTTCATTTCTCTGTTAATTTATAGTTTTACCGCATTCAAACATAGGACATAAAATGTCAAATATACTATGCTACAACTTTGTAACACATCTTCCTTTCAAAAAATGCATAGATTCCGGGATGTTGTAGAAATAAAGCAAAAAAGGACGTAATTTTTCCAAGATGGCGGCCATCAAGGTGATTCTAAATCAGTAAACTATCTTAGTGACATTCTTAACAATATCCCCGAGTTTGATACATTTAGCACGAAGTGCATACTTCGCCAATTTTTAGCTCTTAACCGCTATACTATTAGGAGAGTTACGTCTTTTCTTGCGTCTGCTGCCAAATTGAGTGAACAAATTGAGCTTACATCGTTTTATTTGTTCACCAGTCTCCTGTAATCTAATTTTTGTGCTCTGTTTTAAATTTTTACCAGCAATTAAATCGTGTGTGATATTGCTTCCGGCACCTAAAGCTTTCCGACTTAAATAGTTGCCGATAGAACGAACAAAAGGCATTGAATATTTAGATATACTAGCAAAAATGTTGGCCAACCCATGTCCCGACTGATGTCTGGTGCCTGAATACACGTTTAAAACCTCCATCTTGGCGATGATAGTGATCTGTATAAGGACAACAAGAAGCCATTGTTTTATTTACGACCTTTTCCGTCTGATGTGTAAAGTGACAATAATATGTTCTGGAGAAGACAACGGTATTACATCGCTGTAGGCGACACAAAACTTAATTTCTGTTGTTTGCACTCTCCGGAAGACGTGAATACAATGGATTGACATGTACCTGACTCTCCTATAACATTAGCGATGCTTAACAATTGCGAATAACTGTTACCGACAGTTATCAGATTTATTATATTGCTATAAAACCAAATATGTATGGACCAGGGGATCCCACTGAACATCCTCTTCATAGATTTTGCTAAAGCATTCGAATCAGTTGTGCATAACAAGCTAATCTTGAAACTCGAACATTATGGATTTCAGGAAGAAGGTTTAGTTGAAGGAGTTCTTGGTAAATAGAAGCAAATGGGTTACTATTGGAGACTCATGATCCTCAGAAAAGCTTGTACTGAGTGGTGTACCACAGGGGTCAGTCCTTGGTGTGCTCCTTTTTATTTATTTTTTTAAATGACCTTAAGGTTAGAGCCGATTTAGGTTCTCTTAAATAAGTTTGGAGACGATGTAGAAGTGCATACACCTGTTGTGAATGGTAATTCGGCAGCACAGTTACAGTCTGTGCACTTAGTGGACTGGTCTCAACTGTGGTAATTGCAGATATCGGTAGATAAGTGTTCGATTTTCCATATTGGTAACCATAACTGGAAAATATTTCCTCTATTCTGAAGATGTTTCGCCTCATACGGCCGAAGTGAAGAACCTACGTGTATGGTTTACATTAGACTTGAAGTCAAGTTTACACTGTCAAAATGTTGTGAAGGCAGCAAATAAGAGAGTTGCATTGATCAAACATATTTATTCGTCTGGTTGTAGAAAAACGATGGTTCAGGCCTTCAAGGTCTATGTGCAGCCGATTTTAGAAAATGCATTTCCAGTTTGGTCACCACATCTGGTGGGGACCATCGACTTAATTGAACGTGTCCAATTTCGTTTTACAAAGTCTTTGCGAGGGCTCAAAAATAAGACATACGTCGAACGTTTATTGACTACTGGGCTGGTCCCACTTGAATTTAGGAGGTTGTAGGCAGACCTTCAATTGGTTTACTTTCTTTTAAATAATCTTATTAATTTTGATTACTCTAAATTTTTCGAATTACGTACTGATTCATGAACACGCGGCTATCAGTTTAAACTAGTTGTGCCCACTTGTAGAAATGATGTGCCCGAAATATTTTTTTTCACAGAGTTGTTGCAGCATGGAATAGGCTCCCTGCAGAAGTAGTAACAGCAGCCACAGTCGAGCCATTCAAAAAAGGGTTAGTCCTTAAATATGTCTCGGTCCCTGTCCAGACCATTTTAATTTGGGAATGTTGTGTTGTTTTTAGCTTGTTTTAATGTTTCTATCATACTTGAAGTGCCTATTTGTTTGCTATGTTTTATTTAATTTTATTCTCTTTTCTTATTGGATATGCGTCAGTGATCTTAATCTCGACCCTGCATGTTTCCTTTTGGCTTTTTGTGTCAATAAATCTTTTAGTATTATTATTATTATGATGTACAAGGTTGTTATCTTGATGTGATGGGTTAGCAGCAGTAATGGTTAATTCTGCCCTCGTTTTACAAGAGATGCTTTTATCGAGAACAACTACCATTGTAGCAAAAATTCCGTCATCACGGTAAAGATAAAGCGGTAATTAATTTGGTTCAAAACCTGACCTTCTCTCTATATGTTTTCCCATCAATAATCGAATATACAAATTAGTAGTTGGTCTTATGTCATTATGAACGACGTAACGTTTTGTACCACTATTGTTACTGGTTCTAGATATTTTTCTCTTTTCATAATCTGTATCTTGAAATTGATGTTAATTTTCTTTATAATTTTCAAATCTTACTCTCCTAAACTCTTCTATTTATTTATCGATGGCTTCAGCCGGATCACTGGTTGTATCATAACTATTCCCTTCTGTGTACATTTAAATTTATATTCAATACCTGTTGGTGTAAATTTAAGACATTTAAACTGACATCATCAACTCCAACTCTCATTACAGAAGTGTTGTAATCTATTAAGAAAGGAAATTGCATATCTACTAATGCTACCTCGTATTCCGTTGAGAGATTAACCGTTTCTGGCTTATAATTCTTGTGTTGTAGCTAATGTGTTATCAGGATAGACATCCATGCCTCCATTAGAAGGGAGTGCGGTGTACAGATGATCAAGCACGTCCATCTTGAACAATATAATTTACCCAACTGTTAAATTTCGAAGGCCAACCAAGCCAATTAACGAAAAAATGAGTCACACTTGACACCTTTTTTCTCAAGATACGTTCTATTTTGTAAACATCATCACGTTTTACAACAAGTTGTAATTTCTCTCTGTAAAAAGTACCATTAATGGGGGCAGATTCATAGTCTTTTAACGTGTAAACAGGTGTTTTGTAATGTTTATTTTCATTTTTACTAGCGATTGTAAAAGTTTCTTTAGTCCACATTGGAAGGTATCCAGGTGTAAAAGTTTGTCTAAATGTTGGTATGCGTACTAACTGACCGACTTCCAACCTCTACCATACAGAATTGTATAAGCTTCATGCTTCTTTTTTTCTGGTTGTAATTTCTGAAGGTGCTAGATTGATTCTGTGAAGAAGAAAATTATTGTAGGAATTTACATTCTTGTGTAAGATACCACATAGTTGTAACTTCCAATATAGATAAACCAGCGATATATGCGACTCTTCAAAGTCTTTATTACTCGTTCTGCAATGCTGGCTTTGGCTGAAAGTTTAGGTGTGATACCATTTAATATTAAGAGAGGTAATAATGATCTAACGGCTGACAAAGTGTAAGAGTGTAAAATTCAGAGTGTAAAAATTCAGATTTTTTATCTTAGAATTTCTTTAAACCAGAAACCACAGCTTCGCTGATTTGTTTTTATAAGAACTGCTATCAGATATTTAGTTAACACATAAATAATATTATGATTAACACAATATGAAAATTATTATTAAAAGGAGCATATTTCTTTAGGTCAATGAGGTCTGATTGCCAAAAGTGATATTTTCGATCTGCAATGAAAGGGCTATGCGTAAATTTGTATCTAATGTCTTTATTTAATGTATAGACTTCTTAAGATTTTATAAGTTCGCTTACCTGCTTTCCACTAAAACCATATTTTTTAGCTTCGAGATACAATCCCTCGTTTCCACCGGAGGAATCTGGAGAATTGGAAGAATTGGAAGAATCTGTAAATATATTTTAAAGATATCATAATCAATAGTATTCACTATCACCTAACCAGCTCAGAATTCGCTAAGTTGGTGATTCAGATTTTTTGTACAGGGTGGTCAATAAAAATGTAGACGATAAAGAAATACCATAAATATTGTATTAATTGATATTTTCATGTTTTCATAAGTCAGATGCGTTAAGAAAACTTCAAATTTTGTCTCTGCAGTATTGATTTCACTCCCGTAGCATTCCAAAGATGGCGATTCAGTATACAATTCAACAGCTTGTTTTCATTGTTGAAACGTTTACAAAAACGCAATCAGCTACAAAAGTGCAGCGTAAGTTTTGTAAACAATTTCCAACATTCTATGTCGCAACAAGAACTAAGATATTACGGCTAGTAAATAAATGTACTAAAACTGGAACTATTTTGACCCAAAAATGCAGAACATTCATCAGGTCGTCCAGTGACAGTTCGTATACGCCAGGGATTATGGAGATGGTGTACAAGTTTGAAAAGAAGTCCAAAAACGTCATCAAGACAGCAATTTCGAGCTCTGAACATTAAAAGAACATCACTGCTAACAATTCCAAAGAAGAAATTAAAACTTTTCCTGTATAAAATTCAAATACTCCTGGAACTTTCAGTAATACATAAACAACAACGTTGAAGAGTTTGTCGCCTCCTCTCCAGCAAATGTGACAACGACGATTTGACTTTGGAGAATGTGTTTCTTTTTTTTTGGTGGGGGGAGTTACGTAAAGGAAAAAGTTTTCAAACTTAACCCTAAACCTATTCACAAACTCAATTTAAGCATTCGTATGGTTATTTGTGCTGAACGCAAGACACGCTTGCTTCAGTCTGTCATCAACTACACCACACTTAAAGTAGCAAAAGTATTGAATTGAAGGAACCTCAATTTGAGCACACATTTACCTCGACAAATTAAAATCAATGTCATGTCAACAAAATTTCAAGTTTTCTTAACACATCTGACTTATGAGAACATGAAAATCTCAATTAATAAAGTATTTATGACTTTTCTTTATCGTCTACATTTTTATTGACCACCCTGTACTTTTTTCTTTGTGTTGTTATGCGACCTAATAAAGTAGTAAGAGACTGCCGGCCTGTTTATTTATTAGCTACGCGTTAGCTAGGGTGAGATCTATTCTAAGCTTTGTCAGTGATGTATCGTCTTCACTTTTACTAGTCTCAGTCTGTTGTGGCGTGGTTTGAGAAGTTGAAGCCGCTTTTAAAGTTTAGTTGTCGGATTTAAAATTCTGCTAAAACTAACTTGTAAAGGATCTTTTATTTTAGCCTGTTCACGATAATTCAAGTAGCGTTGCAATATTTGTTGATACAACATAACTATCTGATGATCATCGACATTTTCTTGTTCTAGAATACTTCTAATTTGTTCACTGAGAGGTTTTTCAAATGGTCTAACGTCAGGTTAGTTTAATAACACCATTTTTTGAACATGGTTATCGTGAAAAAATACTACCTAATAAACTAATTTCAGGCGGAATCATCAGCACGCCAAGAAAACTTTGTCCTTCCTTTTTTTCTACTCACACATTTTGTAGGTATCAATTTTAAAACAATTTTCTGTTCTCTTAAACTGTTTTTCTGACTAGTACATAAAGGTATCCTACCATGCAAGGCCACCGCTGTCCAGAACGCACAGTTGTGTAAGCAGAGTTGGACAGTGAGTGAGTAAGGTTTTTTCACAGAGCAGTGAACTCTGTGCGATGCCAACAGCTCGAGGAGTGATGTACAATGTTTTACTTTGTTCTTCTTCATTGTTTTATATAGACAATTGGATTCTGGGATAAGATGCAACTAAATAATGAAGAGAAGATTGTGTTTTTGAATGAAGGTCCAACAACAAGTGAGTGAATGGTTTACTAGTTGCGTCATTATATACTTTGCATAGGAAATTTGTGAATCCTAATTGCAAGCCTAAAATTTTCACCTGCAATAGATTATGAGGACTTTGTATCAACACAATATAGGTCGAACAGACAGAAATGGTTCTCAAATTCTTACGAAAGAAATTTTGAACCAGTAAATTACCAAATAAATTCTTGTGATGAAAATATTTCACAAAAATATCCGTTATGAGACATTTCTGATTTGTCAAATCGGTAATTTTATCATCTGTTAAATGATAGTAGCTTGATTAGAGTCAATACCTTCCATCATTGCATGATCTACTTTCTGTAAAGGTATCAGACAATTCTGTTTTAAACGATCGTACTTTTTTGCCAAATATCATAAATTATGAGACATTGTGTAGGTTTTGAGTATCAACTCCTGATTATTTAGAATAAGATCAACTACAAATTCTGTATTTCCCAAATTAGGTTGTCCTGCAACAATCATAGCAGCTGGCAAACGTAATCTACAATTGACGTACTCCATTCTTCAAATAACAAAAAAATAACAATTGAGCAAGCGTTTATATTATTTTAAGCAATTTGCATTTTTCAATACCAGTTCAAGTACAACATAATAAAGGGAAACTGAGCAGAGTATTGAAACAGAAAAGAGTCAAATATAAAGTCAGTATATATTTTGACACCACCTAACTAAACTAAACGTACCTCAAAACGCACCTAATTCAGTTCGTTAGCTTTCAGTAAGTTGAGAATATCGAGATTGCTTTCACTCCTTTTTCTAATCCAATTTTTTCGGCTTGTTTCACTGACGAACGGTCTAACAACGTAGACTGTAGAGAGTTCGGTTAGCTTTAACAAGCTCAAAACTTTCTCTCATGATGTTTCATTCTTAAAATGCAAACAAATTCCTAAATAATCACTCACTTGTGACTCGGCGTGTGAAACTAACCATGGACTTATATATGAAGAAAGCAGTCTGCATTAAAGACTGGCCTTGTGAGGATACACAATACACTAGTCTAAAAAGAAAGAAAAGACTACTGCCCCGACTGGGACTCGAACCCAGGACATCCCGTTTACTAGCCGGGCGCCCTAACCACTGCGCTACCGGGGCGGGTACTGGCTACAGGCTCCAGCCGAGCTAAGTAGCTGTTCAATCTTTCTCAGTGGTGACCTAAGGTCACAAACCATGATCTTTACCATGATGGTGTACTGTCACACTATGTGTGATGGACAAGCCACTCAATGCTGCTGCGCGGGGCAGGGCTCATTCCCGAGACAAACAATAATGACTAATGTGCATGCTCACATGACGTCACTTCCCTTTTGGCGGCCTGCTCTGGCTTGCTCGGCGTCCATTTTGTAATCGTTGGTTCGATGTGCAGTGTTTTTGATGACGTGGTCGTTCGCTGCTGCAACCTGTATCGGATCTCAAAAATAACAAGCGCTGTTCAAACTCAAGTTTAATGATGGTATGGAACGTTCGGCGGGAATGGTACCACGCGAAAGGTTAGCAGTGGCCTGTAGAATTTTCGATTCATTCTAACGTATCGTTGCTTGTTGAAAGGCCTGGCCGGCGGGAATCCACTGCTGACCTCGGCATGAATGAACGGCCAACGCGTGTAGGAAGCTTGCGGCGAACATTGTGCGTAAATTTTGTGTGTAGTAGTTCACTGCTTCATCGTTGTCAACCTGTATCGTACCTAAAAAATAACCAGCACTGTTCAAACTCAAGTTTGATGCTGGTATGCAACGTGCAGCGTAAAATATACTGCGCGAAAGGTAAGCAGAGGACCGGAGAATTTATTCGATACATACTTTTCAAACCTAGCCACAATGTTGATAGGCAGACGCACTTAGGCTACACAAAAGTATATGGCAGGTTGCAGCGAATGCTATGTGTAAATTTGGAGAATAAAATGCAATAAAATTCCATGGAGGAGGAATATAATTTTACGACAATATTGGTGTATTTGAAAACAAAACCAAATTTCGTTACGTAGTTTATTTGATGTCTATTCTCTCACCACCCCTCTTCCCCAAAGCGAAATTCCATTTCTTTCCTCGTTTAGAAAAACGTTTGAAGAAACCGCAAGAAAAAAAACAGTGATATGAAGTGGTAAGTACTGAGGGAAAAAACATGCGGACTACGTTTTTTTTGGTAAGCTGTAACCAGCATTCTTATTTAATTACTGTCTTCTAACGGGTTACAGCATACATTTACATAATGCACTTTATTCCCCCAATTTCTCCACCCCACCCTCCACAACAATAAAGAACTAATTTTATTATTTTTCCTATTCCCACACGGAAGAACTCTTAAAAAAGCGACCACAAGTAGCTTGCCAGTAAAAATATAAACAAGCATCCGTTGTAGCCGTTTCACTGCAGTTGCATTTATTTGGGGGGAAATGCAGGAGCAGAGCAACCCCCCCCCCCCCAAAAAAAATATTCTCTATTTTGTCATCTATGTCCCTATTTGGAGAAAAGTATCAGAGAAACTATTACCCTCCCCCCCCAAAAAAACCCCACTTTTTTGTTATGAGTCCTTATTGGGAAAAAATAGAAGGGGAGCAATTCCCTTCCTCCCCCATCCCCGGAAAACCCTGTTGTAATTTTGAAAGAAAAATAGGAGCAGAGCAACTCCCTCCCCCTAAAAAACCTTGTTTTGTCATCTTTTTTTCTTATTTGGAAAAAAA
>JAHWFP010121045.1:32287-74475 GCA_023313725.1 Lithobius niger
CACTAAAAACCGATTTTATTATGTTTCTTTATTTGGACAGAAAAAGTTGGAAGGAGCAATTTCTTCTCCCCCTTCACTCATCCCCACAAAAAAAGTCGTACACTTCCTTTCTTGGAAATAAAAAAGTAGGAAGGAACAACCAAAACAAACTGCAGTTATTCCTTTGACCGCTACGTTCTCTTAGTTTGTTAAACGTCATTGTAACTACCGAACGTGGTTAAGACACGTGCTATGTTGCTCCTCATACGGTGTAAGTTTTAGAAAATGCACCACTGGAAGTACACGCCCTGCCCCACGCTCGTGCGAAGAGTCGCTATTTCTGGTCTTCCAGCTCCATGCACTAACCCATATTTTTCGCTAAAAAGTGTCATTGTTGTAAAGGATTGTCCTGTCACTAGTAAATTGTCGGAAACAAAACATGCTACACCATTAGGGGTCAGACGAATAGGCAGAAAACATTTTCGAATATTCGTAAAAAAAAATATTTGAATATTCGAATATTCGTTCAAATTTTCTTTCCACGTTTAGGCCCAACCTCCCCCTCCACCTCCCTTAAAGAAATCCATTTTTCATGAAATACCTTAATTTTATTTAGGCAATGCAAGGCATAGCTAATATAACCATAAGTTTAATTTAATCTACTAGACAAGGCAACTTGATTTGCATCCATAACACAACCCCCAAAAATTATTAATTGTTAACTGCAGTAAGGAATGACCACAATTCACCAAGATGGCTTTCTAGTTCATGTATATGACGTCATTTAACGACTGGATACCATGGCCATGATTGTATTTCCCTCTTTAGTTCTTAAAAGTTTTAGGGAGAACTGCTCTGCGCATCTATAACCCCACTTTCCCCTCCCCACCCTCCACTCAAAAAATCGAGATTAAAAAGCCAAGAGTCGCATTCCAACGAGTTAAGATTTCACCATATCACAACAGATATTCCTACCATCAACATTGTGAGAAAAGTTAGTATTCTTTAAATACATTTTATTTAAAGTTGTTTTATTTTTCAATTTTTATGAACATTTATAATAATACTAACATTATATTAAAAATAAAATTATTACTCTGAAATAATAATAAATATCAGCTTTTACAATGCTGTGAAAACTGTTCGGTTTTCTAAAGTACGTTGGGATTTCATCAACGTTGAAAACCTCTATTCTTTTTTTTTCTTGAACTATAATTGGCTCGCTCAATTTTAGAGTTGCAAACCTTTCAAAAGTTTGTTTTCTACCATCATTTCGCGATCACTATCAGCAATTTAATGAAGAAGTTGGTTGTCAGATCTTCGGAAAAAAAGATCACAATTGCAAGTAGCAATTTTTGGGTTGTAAAAAATTATTTTTCCAGCGATTTATTTGTAAAAGTTATTCTTTTCAAATTCTTCTGTTTTGGAGCATCGACATATGCAGGGTGAGTATGCGATTTTGCACAGACACCCTCGTGACGTCACATATGGTCACATGATGAAAGTAGGCTTAATGACGACACTTCTGGTCACGTGATGAAAGTGGGGGTAATGACGTCACTTCCGGTTTTCGTCAATCTGGAGGAGGGTGGGATAGTGCCTTTTACTACCTTTTTTTTCATTTTCGTCAATCTGGAGGAGGGTGGGAAAGTACTTTTTACTACCTCAGTGTGAATATGCGATTTTGCACTGACATGCACCTCCACACCCCCGTGACATCACTTCTGGTCACATGATGAAAATGAGGGTAATGACGTCACTTCCGGTCACGTGATGAAATGACGTCACTTCCGGTTTTTGTCAATCTGGAGGAGGATGGGGAAGTGCCTTTTGCTACCTTCATTCATTACTGTCATTCTGGAGGAGCGTGGGAAAGTGCTAATTGCTACCTCCTATGACGTCACTTCTGGCAGGGGTGACTATGATCACAGTCACACAGATGGCCACACCGAGCTATGTGCTTTAACATTGTGAGAATAGCGTAAATGCTTCATGATTTCCACCTTGTTTTAGTATATTTCACACCATGGAGTGTTCAGATTTCGCAATTTTTTTTCTTTCCGAGTATATCGCTTTTTAAAAAAAAGACAACATCATGGATTCTTATTCAATTATTCTCACCGGCAAAGACTCTGTTTTGAGAATTAATCTAACAGGCCGATTCAATTGGATTCTGAAAAAAACTTACAAGTTGGCTCTGCTTAAGTTAGACACTTATAAAAGCATACACAACATCACCTCCAGATATAACGAAATTAAATACACATCTGATACTGGTGCCTCTTCAGAAACTGCTAGTTACTCCCGGAGCTAACGAAATCAAGGATTTGAATAAATCTCCCAAATCGGCTATAGATGCAGATGGCCATTACAATCTTCCAAATCTAAACACTTCATAATACCGACTTGATCTGTATTATGGAATATTCTTTATGAATGAGAAGAGTTTGGCGCCAGTCTAGGGATTTGCCTTGCACAACAATGTCAGAAGTCGGGAAAGTCAAAACACTGTCGACATTATGAGTGAAAATACAATTTTCGTATACGTCGACATCATAGGCAATTCTAACCTAAACAGCAATACTCAGCCCACTTTATATCCCTTTTAGCCTAATTCCCTTTCTGGTTTCAAAATCATGGAGTCCCCTCATAATTTAATTTAGCCCCCAGTTACTACAAACTTAATTAGAAATATAAGATTTTGATTCACGTCGCAGACTGACGAGCCGTTGGAGTTAAATGGAGAAACGTCATGGCGAGTCTTCATTTGTAATCTAAAAATTAACAAAAAGGATAAAATACTCGTATTTGGAAAAAAGGAAAAGGACGATTTCTTAATTGTAACTCTAATAATAAAAAAAACCAAATGGTTTGCCGTCTTGAACAGAATTTTCATAAAAGTTATAACAGCACTCAGAAAATGAGTGTAGTAGAAGATTACTTGAAAATCAGCGAACATCAAGGACTGCGGTAGCGGTCCTTATATAAGCCTCCACATGAACTTCCATGTTAAACGTTAAACTTTGAGCTCCTACCGTTTCGGAAGGAATTGACATAGACCAACGAAATTCGGTATTTGGGGTCATGTCGCAACTATTTCATTGCATTACAAATTTTAATGACAACAATCAAACCGTTCGGCGTCCACAGTATGGCCATTTCTTGTTGTTGTTGTTGTTCTTGTTGTTGTTGGGACTCTTTGCCCTCACCTGGAGACCGAACCACTGAAACGATTTTCAAGTTCTATAGCTTAAAACGTAGGTATGGACAAGGCCTAGGACCTTTCGCAGGCTATTTTAATGTGACTACAATATTCTTGACACGGAAAGCCAAATGGGCTAAAACTTTTGCTCTCACCTAAAGACCGAACCAATGAAACGATTTTTAATTTGTATAGCTTAAAATGTAAGGTATTAACACCGACCAGGGCCTTTTGAACCCGATATTGACATGACTGCAGTATTCTAGTCGATAGAACAATTATTATTCCAGAGCACTGGGCAGAAATCATTAATGTACGCTTTGCCCTCACTTGGAGGTCGAACCACTGAACCGATTTTAGAGTTCTATAGCTTAAAACGTAGGTATGGACAAGGCCTAGGGTCTTTGGCATGCTATTTTAATGTAAGTACAATATTCTTGACACGAAAAGCAAAATGGGCTAGAAATTTTGCTTTTACCAAGAGATCGAACCAATGAACCGATTTTATTTATATAGTTTAAAATGTAGGTATTAACATCGACCAGGGCCCTTTGAAACCGATTTTGATGTGACTGCAGTATTCTCGTCGGCAGAGCAATTATTATAGTAGAGCACTGGGCAAAAATCATTAATGTTGCTGTTGGGACTCTTAGCCCTCACCTGGAGATCGAACCACTGAACCGATTTTCAAGTTCTATAGCTTACAACGTAGGTACGGACAAGGCCTTGGGTCTTTCGCATGCTATTTTAATGTAACTACAATATTTTTGACAAGGAAAGCCAAATGGGCTATAAATTTTGCCCCCACCTACAGATCGAACCAATAAACCAATTTTCAATTTCTTTTAGCTTAAAATATAGGTATTAACACCGACCAGGACCTTTTGAATACGATTTTGATGCTACTGCAGTATTATCGTCAGCAGAGCAATTATTACTGTAGAGCACTGGGCAGAAATAATTAAGAGAAGAAACTTTTTTGCAGAATTTTTGCAGAAAACATAAATTTGGTGTACAAGTCTTCTTTAACAGTAAAAATCGAACCAGCCATGGACCCCTATGAAATATCCCAAAGTGCCTTCTGTGCCCCCCTCCCGCCCCAGACCCCCCTCCCCTCCCGATGCCTCCCAGGGGTTTGGGCAACAAATTCTTATAGATGAAACAATATGGGCAACATGAAATTGGGTGCAAAAGTCATTCTTAGCAGCATAAAACGAATCAGCCAGGAAAAATACTCTCATATAACAGTTATTTTATGGTGATTAGGGGTCTTTTCTGTGTTATTCTTGCTAAAACAAGAAAAAAAAATAAGAGATATTTTTTTTTAAAACGCTTAAGCGTATAAAATACGGATGTAAGCCTTAAAGAACTTAAAGCCCTAAAGGAACAGATATAAGAAAAAGACATGTAAGCCATCAGCGTCGCACTAATACGTGTAAAAGAAGCTCCAGCTTGTTTTTTGGGTCGCTGGAGATTCTTTTACACGTATTAGTGAGACGCTGATGGCTTACTTGTCTTTTTCTAATATCTGTTCCTTTAGGACTTTAAGTTTTTTAAGGCTTATATCTGTATTTTATACGCTTAAGCATTTTTTAATACTAATTCGGTATATGATTCATCAGTTGAGTCTTACACCTACCACGAATACACCTCTATTGTTGACACCATTCTCAGCAATATAAATTCCAAAATTTGCACACACATCGAAAACTAACATTTATTTCTGCATGTTGCCAACAGTTACCTGCTGATTAAAGGGAGGTTGCTGAAGAACGATGGCTCGGCTTACGCCGATGCTGATGTATCTGTCTTGATCAATAATGCTTCCATGTTCCTGTTTTCTAATATCAAATACCAACTTGGTGATGAACAAGTCGATGAATTAAATTATCCGAGGTTTGGTACTCTAATGAAGGGACTGCTCACTGGCAACTGGAGGGTGCAACTGGCTTTGCTCGGCCAGTGCTGTGCATTGGATGGTGCAGCTCAGTGTTAAACTAACAAACAAAGCATGATTCAAATAGAGGCACGCGTCCATCATCATTGAAATAACTCCCAAGGGAAGCTTTACCTTTGCCATCCCATTGAAACACTTCATGAGATTTTTCGAAAATTACGATAAGCTAATCTACGAAACTAAACACATGCTTACCGGCATGAGAGCTACTGATACGAATGCCAAATTCAAAGCTGTGGCTGTGGCCAATGGTAAAATAGTCCTCAATGGCATTTCCTCGTATGTTCCCACTATCATGGCATCGGACAAGCAAAAACCTAAACTCTACAATCTCATCGACCACAAAGCGACGATGGGTTTAGGATATAGGCACTGGCATTATGAAAGCTGCCAGCTGCCTCAAAATGCTAGCTTCACTTGGCTTGTGCTGACTATTTCCACGGCTGAAAAATCTAGGTGGATAGTTTTAGTTAAAAATACGGCCGTGTTTGACCAATGTAGTTTGAAAGATGCTCACGTGGCTCAAAATTCCGAGCGATATCCGTTTCTGGATTTGAACAAATATTTTGCCACGGAGAGTACGTCGGTTTGTACATAAAGGCGCAGCAATTTAGGCATCTCTGCTACGACATCAATGACTTTAGTTTCGACTTGCTTCAGTTCAAGAAAGCCTAACCTCTTGTTGCATTGGATTGCTCCAAACACCCCAAGAGGCTTCAATCTGGAATTGTGGATGTAGCCTAACAAGTCAAACTGAAGTTTAGAGCAGCCGTGCCAGCTAACACTACCTATTAGGCTCTGCTTATTGGTGACAGGAATATGAATCTAAAGATGGATAGAGGCTAAGTCGAAGTTGTTTAATAAATAATAATTATAATAAAGATAGGGCACTCAAAACAAGATCACGTAAAAAGAAAGGCAGTTTTTTGCCGTTGGAATTGCTAGGAATGATTATAACCAGCATTATAAGCTTGGTGGGAGGGACTGCGAGGGAAGTATCTGCCATAAAAAAGGTGCAAAACAATGCAAAAATTTTACCTGAACTCATGCGACATCACAAGCAAGTGGAGGGTTCCGTCTCGAACAATAAAAAAATAAGCAAAATACGATAACAAAAAAAAATTGCCCGTGGCAACGTTCTTTACTTAACGACCCATGATTTCATCGAATTTGATAAACCTTTAACGAAATTTGATTTAAATACATTCTCTAAATAAAGATAATTCCGTAATTAAGAGGTACTTTTAGTAAAGACACACTTCCTTAAAACTTTGGCCTTCAAGTGAAAACAGAATCATAAACTTGGAAGATTTCCACGATGGAGGTGGAAGTCACTGGGTCGCCTATTCCACCAATGCAGGAGAACCCAGTTATTTCGATAGTTTTGGCATCATAGTTTTGGGCCTTTTCCATGGTTAACTACTTGGGACCAGGAATTAAATACAATTACAAACGCGTACAAAACTTTGAGCAAATTTGGAGCGGTCACTTTTGCCAATTTTTCAAGTGCCTTCTCTTAGGTTCGTAATTACGAAGCTGATTTAGATAAGATAAGATGAGTCATCTATTGAAAAGTTACGTGCAAATCTAACTGGAAATAAACGTCTTCTGTACGAAAATCTACAACTGTTTGTACAACAATGGGCGAATCTTTTTCTATTTTGTAAAGAATTTCGAAATCGGTAGTTGTTGAATGCTCCTCCTTTAGTTTTGTAATATAGCACATTCCCTTTCCTATTTACATCTTACAACGAGTGCTAGGCTCGGATCGCTGCTGTATAAAATTGCTTTACGAATTAAACCAGAACTTGTTTACAGGAAGCGTGAAAGAGCACCGGAAGTAATAAACCAATCAACTGATTTTTCCAAAGGGCTTTTCGTGTTGAAACTGATTATCATGAAACTAAGTATTTCTTTGTAGCCGCGTCATTCGGTAAAGTAGGTTCACTTAGATTTCTACTGTTTGTTCGCGGCATTGAAGTGTTCTTTCTTGTCATCTTGTAACAAGTAATTGCTGTCAACGAATACGTTAGTAACAGCATCACACGGTAAAGTAGGTTCGCTTAGATTTCTGATCGGTTTGTGCGTTGCATTGTAGTATGCTTTCTGGTCGTCCTGTAATAAACAATTCTTGTCAACATACACTTTTGTTCCCGTGTCTCTGCATGACGGGGGAAAGCTACAACCTTAATTTTGCAGCTTCTTCGCGTAAAAATTCCCCTCAGACCCATATATGTACAATGTACTTTTTTATGCTAGAAACAGTGGAAGCCAACTCGCCGGAGAGAAAAGTAATGGCAGGAGGCAAGTCGGTTTTAGGTTACAAACGTCCGTAGCCAGAGTACCAATCTGAGAACCACTTATGGCATCTTCAGGATTGATAGCAGCTCCTACATTAATTACACACTTACTTTGCATATCGTAGTTGTTTTGGGGGGTTAAAACATATCCTTGTCCTGGCTGTCCTCTCGGACCGACTCCCATCATTTCACACCCCTTCCCTCTCATCCTTTTCAATGCTTGTCCAAACTTGTTATCGACATATTTTTTTTAATATCAAGACGCTGATGAGGTTTGTTTTTGACTATATATATTATTACTTGCAATTCCTTATATTCCGTTTTTATTCCTAAAGTATACATATATATATAGAATAAAAGGATTAACCTCACAATGTCTCATCTATCCTGACAAACGAATCTTTCGAATCTTTTGCAAAATAACTTGCTGAAAGTTAAGAACGAGAACGGTAAAACGATTAACAAACGGTGTAAAGCTTTCCTCGTCTTCTTCCATACAGTTTAAAGATTTAAAGGGTTCGTCGGGGACTCCTGTTTCAGACAAAAAATCAAAATATAAAGATTGGATTTCACCCAGGGACCACGAAACTCAAAAACTGATGAAAAATCTTAAATGGTAAATCTGTAAAAAACTAAGAGATCGATTTTGGCGAGCAAAAACCCATACCCATGACTATGTTCAATTATCCCAATTCTACGCATACTACTTCTCCCTTTTACATCTCTTGCAAAAGGTGAACAAAGGTAACGGAGACAAACTGCTCTGGCTTAGAACTTGGGTGTACGAGAATATTCACAAGACTAAAGGGAAACCTAACAAAAATTTTATTGACAAACAATGGTTTAACTTGCCATCTTACAATGCATTAAACTTGATGGAAGTCACCAGGAAATTACTTTGGTGTATTTTACCGACAAAACTCCCAACAACGTGAAATTTTGGTGCAACGTAGACTTTGGAGTAGCTCATTCCGATATTTCTGACATATTTACCGACGAAGACTCTACGGGTTTGGTATTTCCGTAAACATTAAAAAAAAAGTGTGAATAAAAAAAACGTAATGGAAATTATAAACTGTGACTTTTTTGTACCTAAGAAAGAACCTATAAATAATCCATTTCTACCTTCAAATCTCGGATGTCAAATTATAGGGCCCCCAAAATGTGGAAAAACTTACTTACTGTTTAATTTCATTTGTAATGAAAGATGGCTCGACTACTACCGGTAATTTATTTTCAGTAAAACTTTATGTTCATCAAAGTACAAATCTTTGCAGTCGTTATTTGCTGAAATTGAGGAAAATGTGTGGTGGAATGTAGCATTTTTTTACGATTCTTAAACAGATTTAATTCCACCCGAAGAACTGGACCCAAAAGTTCGAAACTCGGTTCTTTTTTATGATTGCCTTTTGGACAAACAATAAAAACATCGAACATTACTTTGCTCAAGAACGTCATTCAAATGTCGACGTTTTTTTACAGCAGCCAGTCCTACACAGGAATTCCAAAACAAGTAATCAGAAACAACGCAAATTTATTAAACCTTTTCTTCATGGATGAGTTGATTTTAAAACACGTTCACGAAAATCATGTTGGCCCCAACATGGAATTTTCGGACTTTAAAACGTTGTGTAGAACGTGTTGGAAAAAGCCTTACGGGTTCTTATCAATAAACAAAAGTTAATTGAGGGCAGAAATGAATGTTCATTTTTACCTATTGAACAAAACAATGGAGACAAAACGAGAAATAGCAAAAATCAAAAGACATCTAACTACAAAGTTTTTAAATCAACATTTGGGCGAGAGAGAGCAAGAATTTTTTAACTTGTAGTAAGCACTCTGAAACCGGCAGATGGCACTGTAAAACCACATCGGTCAGTGGTGTAAAAACTAGCGCAGCACATGCAAACTACACCGGTTAAAGCTTACAAAGAGGAAGACACTGACGAGGATGACTACGTGCATTGGGTTTATCGTTGACTCCTTATCATGCCGTTATTCCTAGTGAGAAGACATTGTCAACCCCTCACAATTTCAGTCTCGCCAAATATTCGACTCCACCTCAAGCTTTTAAAATGTGAATTCCTCCCAAGATTCCTTCCAAAACTGAATATGCCTCTACGAGCACCAGTCCTACAGTCACCCCTACATATTATGCAGTGCAACATAGACACATTTCTACCCCACCTGAACTCCCTAACATAATCACTGTAAGTTCCCTCCATAGTTTGTTACCTGGCCAGGATATTGGAGAAACTACAAAATTTTTTGGTGAAAATTTTTCGAAAATCTAAAGGAGAAAGACTCGGTTTTCGGGCTACAGAATGGCACTAAAAAAGGCGAGCTGACCTTTCGGGAATAAATTGGTTAAAATCATTGAAAATGACATAGTGGTTGGTGGGGAAGAGTATGTGGGAAGACGCGGGCTTTGTTGTTTGCTAGTTTTTAAAGAGTTGAAAGAATCCTCCTATGCGCTGGGTGTTAAAGCAGCTTGCACGGCCGTGTTAAAAAATACTAATATCACTTATCACATCAACGATGCCGCTACTTGTAAACCCTAATCTAATCGTAGTGTCAAGTACGCATCAATTATAGCTCCAATTTGGGAAGACATGAAATCGGAGAAAAACAAGGATGGGTGATTTAAGAAGAGTCTATTATAAATATTACTACGATCCTAACGCCCTGATTAAGAGACTCAAGCTTTTATATAAATCTGCTTTATCCGGCCAAAACCGGCATAGAAATGAGATGGTCGAAATTTATCAGAAATGCAGAAAGACAAATCATAACTACTCGTGAAAAAAAGACGGCTTACCAAAATTTAGATTTATGTTAAAAAAATTATAAATAAAACAAAGACCCATGGAAACAAAAAAATATCAAGATACGGTACTGTGTCAAATGTAAACATGATGCTTCTAATGGAACCATATGTTATTATAACCTCAAAACATAACCGACAGATGAAAAGAGCTTCCTTTATCGAGGTTGGGAAAGGAATCATAAAGAAAATCAAAGATCAGTTACCGCTCGAAATGCATTTACTGGGTTATCAATACTGGAGCCCGGGAACCAAAAAGATTGGCTCGAGGAGATCTGGGAATTAATAAATTAGATAAAACGTGCAAAAACACAATATTGCTTACTCCAAGCACTCTAACTTGAAAGGTAAGCAGGCCGTTGATGAAGTTCTAATTTCCAAAGCTCAAAGAGTGAGAGATGATCCTTCTCTGGCGTGGAGGAAAAAACTAGCCGCTTCAATCGTTAAGAAAATCATGAAAAGAAACTCGGGTTCGGAATAGGAAATAAAAAAATGGATCAATTCGTAAAACAACTTCACAAACCAACCCGGAATTTTTTCCAAGAAGGAAAAGTGATTGTACTGAGCCTGAACGATCTTTGGCAGGCTCACTTGGTTGAAATGATACCTTACGCTAACCTAAATAAAGGGTTTACCTACCTACCAACATGCATTAATGTCATGTCCAAGTTTGTATGGGCCATTCCGCTTAAATCTAAATCGGCTATAGACGTTGCCAAAGCTTTCAAGAAAATACTTGCAGGAGCGACAGGAGTCGGAGAAAATGCTCGCAGGAGTCTATAGAGAGTTCTACAATAAAGACTTCAAAGCCCTACTTAGGTGCCGTAACATCAACATGTACTGTACGTACTCTGAGAAGAAAGCAAGTGTAGTAAAACAGAACGTTAAAACGCAAATGTAGAAAAGATTCCCCAGGCAGGGCAGTTACAAGTGGATACGTATTTTTTACGATTTAGTTTCGAGGTACAACAACACGGTTCACTCCACCGCAAAACTGAAAACCATGGGAAGTAACCAAACGTTATGAGTCACTACAGAGACGGACTAGTTCTAAACGAATGTTGAAAAACCAAAAATTTGTGGTAGGAAATAAAGTCAGAATTTCTAATGTTAAGAAAATATTTGATAAAGGGTATTTGCAAAATTTTACTAACACGATCTGTAAAATGCAAAAAACCAAACCACTTACTTATATTTTAAAAGATGAATCGGATGAACCTGTGCTCGGGGGTTTCTATGAAAAAGAAATTCAAAAAATCTAGTTCTTGATTTATTCTTGTGGAACAAGTATTAGGCTACATAAAAAGAAAGGAAAAGATGGAAAAATGCTTTACTTTGTTAAATGGAAAGGTTGTGATGAAAAAATACAATAGCTGGACTGATAACATTAGCATTCATAAATAAATGTCTCCTATATGTAAAACTTTTCGGGGTAATAAAAATTATTATTAAAAAAACAAGAACAAACAAGGTTCCACTGTTAAAATACACAGCTCGTTTTTTTATTTATTTTTACACGTAGTTTCCCCCACATGCCGAATTCACATAAAGACATTGCTCATCAAATTCTTGCTCGTCTTTTTGCCAATCTAGCTCTCTTTTCCTCCTCCGTCTCGTTTTGCAGAATTTTTCTTTTAGTGGTGGACTTTTTTGCTAATCTTTCTTTTCCTTCTTATCGATTTCTCGAGCTCGGGCTTTCCTCTTAGCAGCCGCTTCTTTATTCAATCCCTCTTTTTTCCGCTCTTGCATTTCTTGAGCCCGTGCTTCACTCATTTAACCAGCAAGCTTCTCCAATCTCTCTTTTCTCTACAGTTCAGTTTCTCCCTCTCTCATTCCAGTTGCACCTCTCTCTCTTTTCCATCTTTTGCTTTTCTTCCCATGCGGGAGGATCCTCCGACCTTTTCGTACGGTTCTCCAGTACAGCGAGTGTACGAGCCACGTCCTCTTTCTCCTCCTTGATTTTTGCTTCGTTAATTTCCGAAGTTTTTAGCATTTTCTCTGCGATACCCTCATTCTCCTCCCCCTCCTCGTCGCTCGTCACATCCACGTCAGAGTCGAAATCGTCCTCGTACTCTCTCCAAGTGCCGGATAGCTAATGTGTCTTCGGCATTGTTCAAGATATATCTTTTGTCCTCATACGGGAAGAGGAGGAATTTAGAAACTTTCACCGTGCTCAGATCAAGTCTAATGCTTGAAATCTTCGCCCAAGTGCCCTTCTTAGTGGCAGTCGTCGAATTCAAGGCTGACTCTCAATCGTCAAAAGTCAAGTATTTATTGACGAACAATCTCTGGATTCCTTTGGCTTTTTTCCATCTCTTTTCTCCACGTTTGATGGCATACATATTCGCTCACAGCCCAATAAACTCTTGTAGGGAAATCTTTTTGTCTGGCCATTTCGTCTTTCATTTTTCCCAGTACCTGCTTGTTCGCATCGGAGAAAAGGTGGTGGTTTTTCGGATAGTTGCTCACATCAAAACGATCTCTGTCCTGGAAAATATCCTCGTAGACATCTTCCATTTCTAATCTGTAGCAAAGGCTGTCGGTGGAGAGGAATCTTGCTCAATCGCCATACTTGGGACGAATATAGTCGTGATTGAATTCGTTCATGGCTAGTTTAGAAAGTTCCTATACGCTAAACCCAGAGTGGGTAGATAGATCGCACCAAACGCTTCGAATAGGTCAACTGATCTGAATTCGATTTTCATTTAGGATTTTGAAGGAGGCGGTGTGGGGTTGCGATGTATAAATAACAAGGTTTACCACCTGCTGGTGGATGGTAGCTAGAAGGGTTATCAACCACTGATACCGTACCATTTCACAGGGGAAGGTAGGGGGAGGAGGTTTCCTATTTAAAGAGTTTTTTAAGAAAATGGGTGAAGTCCCCGCCGAGCAGCTCATGACCCATTCTCCGAGTCCATACACACTGTCCTTGAGCAAAGAGCATTCCAAACCGGGATAATACAAACCACAAAAAATTTCTTCTTCAGTCAAATCGCAATCTCTGGACAGCTAGGTTCGATGGGTGGCTCTGAGTATTATGAAAAGACAGGGCCTCGTCAAAAAAGGGGAGGTCCACCGAGATAAGATTACGAGAATCTTTTAAGTTAAAATTAAATCAAATCGCAATCTCTGAAGATCCAACAGCTCAAGCCCTGTCCTTGATAGCCACTCAATGTGACCAACGTACCAGAGTCCAGGAAGTTTTTTGGTAAACTTATGCTGGATGGACTCAATTAGGTCAATGTCTTTCGCAAGATAGGGAAACCACACTGGTGTGGCATATTCAAGAATTGGGAAGACGAAGACCTTAAATGCACAAACTTTAATTTTAAGGTTTCTTGATGTAAAACATCTGTCAACAATCGCAAATTGGCGGAATTTCAAATAACTGACCTTCGTACAGTGAAGGGATGACTTAACGCCCTTGGAGAGGCAGATGCCTAGGTCCTGAACCTCTTCCATGAATGGCACAAAATCTCCATTCAAGTTGGTACCTGTATTCAGGACTATATAGATCAATATAAAAAGTGTGACATTTCGAGTTAGAAAGTGGCAACTGCCACATGTTACACCAATAATGAAATCGTGCAATTTATTCCCCGAGTGCACTTAAAGGTATATTTCAATGCTCTTTTGGCGTTGGTGCATAGCTTGACGTTGAGTCGATTTTGTTTGTTCTCCAATGTCTTTCAGAACATCGAGTTATTTAATAATTTGAAGTAGTTTTTTTAATGGTGTGGTCATCTGTTGCCTTTCTGAGGTGTTGAATTCCGTTTAGTTCTTCATCCACAGTTTTTGATTGAATTAGAAACTTTCCAGATGTGTCAAAGACCTAACCCGTGACGAATGTAGATTTTTAAGTTTCAGTAGTGGACGACGTACTTAATTTTGTGCAGAAGATTCGACACGAGCTTGGTGTTCATTCGTCAGGAGGTGAAATTCACCATAAGGGATAGAAGCGCTCATGACAAAGCCATAAAGGTTATTCATGTCCAAGTCAACTATATATGTGGAGGGTTCGCGTGGGTCAAAGTTGGGTAGATACTTGTTGACTTTTGCAAACCTCTTTTCTATGAAGGCAACACCGCCTTGTATGCTCGATGTTATCAGGTTGTGCTTGCCCACTTGGGTGAACAGTTCCAACTAGGATTTCATCAATTTGAGGAGGGATATTTAGTGGATATTTAGTAACAGGGATCCAACATGTTGCTTTCGAGGCAGAGTTTTCTAAAATATTCAAAAATGTCAGCAAGGAGAAAAAATCCATAATTTGGCAAAATTTCATGGTAAATACCAAATTTCTTCGGTTTAGCACTCCACTGTACTCGTCTCCGCCCAACTCTTCGTCTTTCAGCTGAACATAAAACAACTTTCTCGAGGGTAGTTCTTCTTTATCACGTACTAATAAGGGTAAATGCCCTTTCACGTTAGGAGAATCGGAGCTTTCTCTTAAGTGGTTTCGTTCCTAAACTGACGAAACACATTTTAGACCAGGCTCCAAGGCGGCTTTGAGGAGGGGAACCTGATTTTATTGTTC
This sequence comes from Lithobius niger, assembly GCA_023313725.1. Taxonomy (NCBI): domain Eukaryota; kingdom Metazoa; phylum Arthropoda; class Chilopoda; order Lithobiomorpha; family Lithobiidae; genus Lithobius; species Lithobius niger. The sequence goes on from JAHWFP010121045.1 coordinate 47,087, forward strand.
CCATGGTTCTCCAACACAGTGTACAACTTTCAAGAAACTTAGACTATCCATGAAATTAGGATTTATGCCTTTTTTCATAATCATCATACTATGAAAATGCTCCGCATTTCGGATAATTACATCCACGTTTCCCTGGAACTTGTACACAGCAGATATTAACAGGTGCATGTCGTATCCCTCTAGGGCATGCAATATGACGGATATGGTTCTCCATTCTCGAGCCTCCAAATTGCATTTAGAATGAGCGGCCCTTCTGAATTTGCCGCTGACGTGGCAATGATCCCTCACATTTCACTCGCTGATATTCACAGGGTCTAGGCACTCGAGGGGGTTTCGCAGTAATGGCAAAGTTGGCGAAACAGTTTGTTCACCTCACATGAGATTGAGGGGTTTTACGTCTTTCAACATGTATCGTCAGCTTGGACTTCTTTTACCATAAGTTTGTAAAAAACTTTGATGGCATCTTCCACCGATTAACATCCTCGATTAACAATCTCTCTATTCTGCCCTTTGACGATGTAACCGTAGCTGCGTGGTACGTGCTGATGATTTCTGTCGTCGAACTGCTCGAAACGTTAGGATGAGCAGTTTGCACGGTTCGAAAGATACACTCATAATCAGCATAAATAACGCGGGAAAGGGGTTTTTCCGGTTGAAATGTCAAGAATCGAGAAAGTTATCTCTGTGTAACTTGAATTTTAGCGCTTGCATGGGATTGAGTTTAACACACTGTTTCCGGTGAGTTGAGAGCATCCACTCCTTTTCAAACCTGGCAAAACAGTTCCTACAGTAGAAGTTGGAGTGAGATCCTTAACCTACGTATGCATAAAAATTCGGCGATGTCTCTGATGGTACTGTAGTGTGTGTTTATCTTTCCATCATAGTATTCTCCACCCAGTAAGAGAAGATCAATGGGTTGTTCTTTAAAATGTTGGGAGACACGAAGTGGGAATAATTTTTCTTCGTCGTTAAACCGATGACGTTAATCGAGAGATTGTTTATTTTTTAATTTATCGATTTTGCCTAGCCTCGTTGGGTAGGACAGCGTTCTGATGTCGAGCATATCGTCCAACTCTCGATATTCTTTGGGGTCTTTTCTGGTCAATTGTAAACCCATGGCTAGTTTGGAGTGCAAAAAACAATTCTGGTCGTTCAAATTTTCTATATTAACCGGGGTGTATGACTTACACCCGAGGCTCTTTGGGAGATGAATGTAGGATGAAGCGCGCAATGGTTGGTACTTTACCACCCTGACTATGAGGCTGTTCACTCGATATATGACACACCTGCTTATCCGTTCGGCATAAGTGTCAATGGAACCGTGAATCGAAGGCTTCGTTCAGCAGAGCTGGAATATCGTTCAGGTTATTAATTTGCAAATAACACGACCAGAAACCTACTCACTCACTCAATCCCTAAGTAGATCTGTGCTTTGCAGTTAACCATCTTGTGCAGACAGGATATTAGCAACGCTCTTAAAGACGAGCGTACCGACAGAAGAAATGGCAGAGGGTCGCATCCCCCTAATTCTTCCGGCAGAATCATCTCGTAGATAGATACAGGTAACTGATTCCTGAAACAATCGCATTTTTTAAAGTTAGACGGGTGTTCCCAATGAAGATGGTTCCTTATCTGATGCTGCGAAGGAAAGATGTCTCAGCAATAAATGCACGAAAATAAGTTTTAGGATCCATTCTGAAATTATAAAGAGTTTATCCTTTTTTAAGGATGCACGTCGAGGCAAGAGGAATGAACAACGATTGGGGGTGTCAAAATGGGTACCTCCTAAGCGTTGTTATTTCGTCATTTATCCTACGGGGTAGCCCATAAATTGCTCCATTCACAGAGCATTTCCACTCCTAAGACTTCTTTAATGTTGACGTAATTCTCGAAATGTTAACGCTCATAAAACATTTGCGCAATGTTAAAGCCCATGTAGCATTTTCACACCTGAGACCCTCTGATTATGCCGATTCGCTATTTTCAGGAGTGCAGCTAACAATTCACCATTATCATAATGTGAAAGTTCAAAAAGCATTTCTACAACCCCTCCAGTTTTAAGATACCCGAAAATGTTGCTAATTCGTCATTTTTACACTTTGAAGCACTCGAGTGCATTTTTGAGTTATCACAATGTGAAAGCTCGAAGAGCATTTGTATGGTCCGTCCAGTTTTAGAACCCCAAAAATGTTGCTAACTCATCATTTTCACGCTTTAAAGAACTTAAGAGCATTTAGAGTTATCTCAACGTGAAAGCTCAAAAAGCATTTTGAGATCCAGTTTTGTGATAAACAAAATGTTGCTAATTTCCCAAGTGTTACCCCAAAATGTTCACGAAAACGAAAAAAGGTAGCAAAAAGCACTTTCCCATACCCCTCCAGATTGTCATCCACCAGAAGTCACGTCATAGCCACGATCTAGGCACCCATGCATCCAGTCATACATGCATCCATGTCTACAACGAGACTAAGAGTGATATCATACCCAGAGTTATGTGACCAGAACCCAAAGGCCTGCTCCTGATATAAAAATATCTTTTCGATTTGCTAAAATGAATATTTAAATTTGACGAGCTATTTCCTTTAAAAAGTCGAATTTTTTAAAACATAAATACTACCACCTACAAGGGGGGGTTATTCCAACCCACACGGGAGTTACTACAATCCGAGAGAGTAAGTTCAAATATGGTGCATGTAACCCTGCCCAACTGCACCAAGTTCCGGAGTCGGTGTTTTCGAGTACAGAACTGCATCCGGACCGAAATTTATTTTTTAGAGCCTCCTTATAAAATAGGGCTCTCCTTGGGAAAAAACTAATATTTTTTGGAAATGTGCCATTTAAAAAATTTTTTTTGGGAACTGTGCCAATTTGTTTGGACCCCAAACTGTTGCTAATTCATCATTTTTACTCTTTGAAGCACCAAGTGCATTTTAGAGTTGCCACAGTGTCAAAGCTCAAATAGCATTTGTATGACCCCTCCAATTTTAGGACCCCCATAATGTTGCTAATTCGTCATTTTTACACTTTGAAGTACTCCACAGCGTTTTAAAGTTGTCAAATGTGAAAGCTCAAAAGCAGTGGTCCCCTCCAGTTTTGGGACCACCAGAATGTTGCTAATTCGTAATTTTTACGTTTTGAAACAGTCGTGTGCATTAGTTATCACAATGTCAAAGCCCAAAAAGCATTTAAACGACCCATCCAGTTTTGGAACCCCCAAAATGTATTTAATTCGTTATTTTTACATTTTGAAGCATTCGAATGCATTTTAGAGTATCACATTGTCAAAGCTCAAGAGCATTTGCACGACCCCTCCAGTTTTGGGAACCCTAACATGATCTAATACTTTCCCACCCTCCTGCAGATTGACAAAGAAGAAAAAAATAGCAAAAGGCAGTTTCCCACCCTCCTCCAGATTGACAAAAACCGGAAGTGAAGTCATTACTCCCACTTTCATCTCGTTGCCGCAAGTGACGTCAATACCCCCATTTCCATGACGTGACCGGAACTGACATAACAGGGGTGTGGAGGTGTGTGTTTGTGTAAAATCGTATATTCACACAGGGCAAAAAGCACACTGAGCAAAAAGCAATAAGGTTACTAAAAGCACTTTCCCACCCTCCTCCAGATTGACAAAAACGAAAAAAGTTAGCAAAAGGGACCCTCCCAACCTCCTCCAGATTAACCACAGGGAGCCGGCACGGACCATCGGCACGGCCAACATCATACCAACAAAAGACATAGATAAAGGGCGAAAACAACGTTATGCCAACTAATAAAGGTAATCGTCCATTTTCACTTCACATCAACTTTTAACTCTTTCTGCAAGACCGATTTTCTTTGGGCGGGATTCGTTTTACGCAGAAAGCTTCATTTATACAACACATAACAAGATCGCCGCCGCTCCTTTACTGGGGGCTACAGAAGAGGTGCCAATATAACACCAAAGACCCCCCAAAACGTCAAACCAAAGAGAAACCAGACCGCAAAATTTAGCAAATTTCGATTTACAACCGCTCACTTTTTTATGAGTTTCTGCTCTAATATGGACATACGATACGGCTTTACAATCACTGAAGTCTCCCCTTGCCTCCCGCTAAGTTTGCTTTATTCCATAAATTACTACTTTTCAGGCTCCATACGAAACAATACAAGTTGACAACGAAATAGCACTCTCAGCGCGAATGAAAGCGGCCGCCATTGCTCTCATATCGTTCGCGTCTAAAACCGCAGTCAAACCTTCCTGTGCGCTCATTGGCCAATGTACTACAGTAGCTATACTAAATAAATGTCATGAGTGTTTCGGCCTTTTTGGCTGTTTCCTGCAACAAAAAATAGAAAATTTAAATTTGAAGTAACACTTAGCTACGAAACTTGTGGTTATGGGCTATTTTGCTTTTCAAATATTTTAGAAAGAATATCGGACTGCGGTTCTGCACATGAACCATATGAGAACAATGGAGGCCGATTTCATTCATGCAGAAAGTGCTATTTCGTTGTCTACTTTTATTGTTTCGTAAGCAGCCTGAAAAGTAGCAAGTTTTGGAATAAAGCAAACTTAGCGGTAGGCAAGGGGAGACTTCAGTGATTGTAAAGGCGTATCGTATGTCCATATTGGAGCAGAAACTTATCAAAAAGTGGGCGGATGTAAATCGAAATTGGCTAAATTTTGCGGTCTGGTTTCTCTTCGGTTTGACTTTTGGGAGGGTCTTTGGGGTTATATTGGCCCCTCCCCTGGCGATCTTGGTATGTGTAGTATAAATGAAGCTTTCCGCATAAAACGAATTCAACCCAAAGCAAATCGGTCTGGCAGAAAGAGTTAAAAGTTGATGTGAAGTGAAAATGAACGATTACCTTTATTATTTGGCATAACGGTGTTTTCGCCCTTTATCTACGTCTGTTGTTGGTATGATGTTGTCCGTGCCTATGGTCCGTGCCGGCTCCCTATGTGATAACGAAAACTGGAACACGTCATTACCCCCACTTTCATTACGTGTCTGGTTTGTGACGTCATTTCCCCAGTTTCATCACACGACCAGAAGTGACGTCACGGGGGTGTCTGTTTGTGCAAAATGAAATATTCACCCTACTGATTACTGATGATGAGTCCCTCATCAACACATCTTCTCGCCTTCCAATGCCTTCTTGCGCATGCGCGCACGCAACCCAACTGGAAGACACTTCTGTGTTTCAGTCTGGCTCGGCACCATGGCATTCAGTTGACAATAAACCAAGATGCATTTCCAAATCGAAGTTTCACTAGTCATCCGGGGTAAGAAAAGGGGAACTGGGGAATTCTCACAGAAAGATGGCGCCCGAACTAGAAGATGAAACGTTGAGGCAACTGATAGTAAGTTCAGACGAAAATTCGACGGAAATCCGACGAAATTAGATGATCGAAATTTTGAACTAAGCTTACTTCCACTCGCCACGAAGCGCCCATTCACGCAACGTTTCTGGGACTCAACCTGTTGAAGTTGACTTGCAACTTTGATAAAAACCATGGAAAATGCTTGGAAAACGCCCACTTGTAGATATAAAAAAATTGTTTCGCAATGCAAAATTTAAGCAGTGTATTTTTGGTAAGCAGGTAATGCAAAAATTGTGGGATCGCACGTGTGTCCGTCACATAGTAAACAAAAATAGTAAAACACAAGGTAAAGGTCAGCATCAAAATTGAAACAAAACCTTACGATAGAAAACGAAGTATTCCATGGGATGTGTTTCTGGGAAATCAAAACTGACTGAGACCATGTTCCAAATTATTTTTCGAAAAAACATTGTCAACAACCAAAAATTTACATTGTCTTTGCCATGGGTAGTAGATCAAACTTACAGTGTAAATTAAAATGTCTGGGGAAACGACGCCGTTATTGTCCGGTGTGTATTTTCAGCATCTTTGTTGTTGTTACTTTACACTGAAATATAGGAATCATTGTTGAAGGGGAAGGGAAGATTGTTAAGCAAAACCATGACCGGAATTTTACATGTAAGCATGGCCAGAGCAGAAACGTAAAGCAATTTAAGACACAGAGAATTCGACTCATGAACAAAAAAGTAAAAAATAGACATGCAGACTATGGTTTAAAGAATTGAGAGTTTGAGCACAAGTAACTATTTGTTGATATCAAGGTTTAAAATAATAATTTAAAAAATTGAAGATTCTTCAAGGCACCCCAAGGTTGGAACGAAGTTCAGAATTGTGGAAATGATGAGAATAACCTGGTCACCTTTTTTTTGCCACTGCTTGTCAATCGTTGATAGCTTGAAGCTTTGTAAAATAGTATGCAGCTAGGCTACTGTTGTTGTTTCTTATATCTTCTTTTTGAAGTGAGGGGAAAGACTTGGAAAAGGTTAATAGGGTTCAGTAGAATTGAAAGAAACTTAGAAGGATATTTTTTTCTGTTTTTTAATTGTAAATTTTCAGGATTTTGGGGGATTTAACTAAAACATGTTTGAGGTGAAGTTATGACATGTGATAGGCTTGTTGAAGTTTTAAAACTGAATAGTTGCTGAGAAACGAATGAAGGCTGGTGTATCCCTTACGGTCGAATGAGGTTGTAAAGGAATTAAAATTTATGGAGTCAGTTTCTAGTGGTCTAGACGAAAAGTTATTAAAATTCACGTAGGCTACTGCAGATTGGCTTGACCAAGAGTTGCTTCATATAGGAAGGTGGAGGCTTAGACCGCTTGGACTGATCATCTGAGGGAGTGTCGACAGGAATGGTTAGGGGTTTAAGGGATTACAATTCACGGTGCTGGGGAAAACGTATTAAAAATTTAAATGACAACAGCATGGCCCATCAGTGTTTCGAATGGTACTATTAAAGGAAAGACTAATCGATGTGTCATGAATATGCCAAAAATGTGAAATGATTCGTTGTGAAATTTGTAATGAAGAGTTTGGAAGCCCGAGTCTGTTTACAGCAATCTTTTGGCTCATTACCAGTAGCAACTTAAATTTTGGGTAGCTTAGGCTACAGGAACTGTCTCTTGTGTGACCCAGGGAGTGTTATGAGGGGAATTTTGGTACTTCTGGCCTCGTTTGAAATTAGTCCTAAACTCGTATTGGAGATACATTTTTTGAAGGTTGCATTGTTTATGTATTAAAAAAAGGTAGACTAATGTGGGTCAAATGTTGCTTTTCTGTTAAGTGCTGATATTAAAGCTGGACGTACTTATCAGTGAGTATCATGGTGTAACATTTCAAGCCACATTTTTTAGGAAATAGCCAAGTACTTTTGACTCATAAACAATGAAAAGTAAACATAAAATGAGGCGGAGAATTTGAAATTCTGTGTTGGTAGTAAAATGAACATTTTAGCGTCGTAACATCGGTTAAATTTGAAATAATTCTTATTCGGGTTGCTGAAGGGTTGTTCTGTAGCATGATTGATTGGGAGATAATGTAAAAAATTGGTATTCAAACCTGGAAACTGTTGAATTGAGTTTTGTTGCATTTAGGCTATCATATTTGAGAGATGTCACTAATTGAAACCCAAATTTAAAAATATTTAGGATTTTGCCACTGAGCATGTAAACTGAAAGTCGCAAAGATCATGAATTACTGTAATTTTTGCCACACTGGACTGGAACTCCTTTTTGAAGGGAGTGGAGCATGCGACGATGAGTCCCTTTCAGTTCATCTGCTCGCCTTCTAACGCCTTCTCGTGCATGCACACACAGAACCCAACCGGAAGAGAAAACACTCCCGCGTCTCAGTCTGTCTCGCCACCATGGCATTCAGTTGACAATAAACCAAGATGCATATTAGGGTGGGTCGAAAAAAAAAATTTTCGAATATCATATTCTAATAGGGTGGAAAAGTTGTGTCTTTGCATGCTAATAAACAGGAAAGTAATGAAAAAATTCCTATGATTAATCTTCAGTTCGCGCATAGGGCCTAAAGATTGAAAAAAATGACGAAAAAACATCAAATATAAGCTTAGGGCTGAAGTTTTACAAACTAAGTTTTTCGACTTCTAATTGCGTGGAAGCACTTCATTTTAGTTACCTGGGAATAGTAACATATTTAAAAATGTCATGCTACATTTTGAGTTTGTGTATAAGGCATGAAATTTGCGAATTTTAGTGAAAAATTGGCATTTATGCAATTTTTCAAGCAGCCGAACTGTTACATTAAAAATAGATGCGATGTAGTTTTTTTTTTACTAATTTGTTCCTGTTATTTTATTCAACTATGATTATAATACATCACATTGAAGATCTGGGCCCATTTCACAACCTTTAATTTCGTAAATTATGTTGGTTTGCCAGTGTCATTCATGGACGATATCTGAAAGAGATTTCTTGTCGAATTTTGGTATCAACTGCTTGAGTATGGTATGGAAAGTTAAAAATTCAAACTCAGGCAGAGTTTTATTTTTCAGAAATGATGAAATATTATCGGTTGTCAAGCTTTCAATCATTGGAGGGAGCGACAGCGGACATTTCTTTCACTCAATCAGCTCCATGTAGCTGTGGGACCAAAATATATTGAGGGCGGAATAAAAGCCTAACAAATTTCCTTTTTGGCTGTTGATTTCTTGCTTTGAGTATTATCCTGTAACCAAACTCTCGTATGTGTTACCTCTCATCCACTATCATAGCCAACAGCATGTTCTCTGGAAGACAGAAGAACACGTTTCTTTGAACCACAGGACCGACGATTCTTTTCATGTTGTCTGGCAAATGTCTCGTTCATTGTACGACCTTAAAGATATGCTTAGGATCGTATTTTATCGAGTGACATCTCTTAATATTGAACAAGACAGGAGCATGTCCTAACAATATAACTTGTAAGTATCTTCAGTCAATTCGTAGGACTGGTTTGGGAAATGAACAATCTTAAAACCCAAACCAGACCAACGAATGGACTGAAGATACTTGCCAGTTATGTTGTTAAGACATATGCTCCTATGTAGTTCGACATTTAAAGATATCGCGCAATAAAATACGGTCCTAAGCATATCTTTAAGGACGTACAAACAAGGAGATATTTGCCAGACAACATTAAAAGAATCATCGGTCCTGTGGTTCAAAGAAACATGTTGTTCTGTCATTCTGAGAACATGCTGTTGGCTATGATAGTGGATGAGAGGTAACACATACGAGAGTTTGGTTACAGGAGGATACTGAAACCAAGAAATCAACAGCTGAAGAGGAAATCTGTTAGGGCTTTTATTCCGCCCTCAATACATTTCGGTCCCACAGCTACACGGTGCTGATTGAGTGAAAGAAATGTCAGCTGTCGCCCCCTCCAATGATGGAGAGCTTGGCAAACGAGAATATTTCATCACTTCTGCGAAATAAAACTCGGCCTGAGTTTGAATTTTTAAACTTTCCATGCCATAATAAAGCAGTTGAAAGGTGCGCAAAACTTGTTACAGAGTCCGCCGGTAAAGTATGTGAACAAAATAACAGAGATGGCTAGAACAACATTACAACAACATTAGAACAACTTTGAACTCAAGATCTTTGATACCAAAATTCGACCAGAAATCCGATTTCAAGATAACATCCATGACTGACACTGGCAAACCAACATAATTTACGGGATTAAATGTTGTGAAATGGGCCCAGGCCTTCAAGGTGATGTATTAGAATCATAGTTGAATAAATTAAAGTCACTCATAGGAACAAATTAGTAAAAAAAATTGCTTCGTATCTATTTTTAATACAACGGTTCGTCTGCTTGAAAAAGTGCATAAATACGTTAATTTTTCACCAAAATTCACATATTTCATGCCTTATGCACAAACCCAAAGTGTAGCACGAGATTTTTTTAATATATTACTATTACCAGGTAACTAAAATGAAGTACTTCCACGAAATGAGAAGTCGAAAAACTTAATTTGTGAAATGTCAGCCTTTAGCTAATATTTGGTGTTTTTTCGTCTACTTTAGAACCTATGCGCGAATAGGAGATTAATCATAGGAATTTTTAAATTATTTTCCTGTTAATTAGCATGCGAATACGCAAACTACTCCACCCTATTAGATTAACATACTCAAATTTATTTTGCCCTATGTTAATATATGGTGTTTCTGGTCATATTTTGCAAACTATAGGCCCTATGCTCCAACTGAAGATTAAATATTGGAATTTTTTCGACATTTTTCCGTTTATTAGCGTGCGAATACACAACCTTTCCACAGTATTAGAATATGATATTCGAAACGTTTTTTCGACCCACCCTAATGCATACTCAAATCGAAGTTTTACTGACTATCAGGGGCAAGAAAAGGGGAATTCTCACACTGACATGACATTTGGTATAAACATCATTTCCGTCATTCTGATCAAAAACATTAGCTATACATTGTGACTGGCCTCAAAACAGTTCTGATTCGAATTTAACGGAGTGTGTAGCTTAGATTGACAGCATCAGTTTCTGCTAAACGTGTTCCTAGATTCGCGATATGTTGGACTTTCACGTTGTAATCCATGTATTCTTCAGGATCCGTTAGTAGGGTTTTGCTTTAAAAACTTCAATAGTATACTTTTGTTCGTACAAAATATCTTTCTGAGCATCTAAACGATTGTTCAGTTGCTCCTTTAGTCATCTTGATGCGATGTAATATTCGTCAGAATTTTCGTAAATAGCCTCATTAAAAACAGCAATTGTTTGATTTGATAATTTTGAATGATATTTCCCAACTGCGTAATAGTCTGGTCAATGTATACATTCTATAAGCTAACGATTTCTTATTGTTCCACTTCCTCATATTTGAATTGAACTTCACTCATTCTGGTTGAAGTACGCCCAATGAATGAGTTTGTCTCGTCTCCACAAAGTGTTTAAATCGTTTCCTCTTCACGTGACTCTGTTTTTATAGATGCCAAATCGGTTTATTAATCCAGAAACAGGAGACAACGAGATGGAGCGAACGAAATGTTGAATAACTTTTTTTTATTCCATTTTAAACAAAACGATTTTTTTTTTCTTAGCAAGCGAATGGTCTCAGTAATTCTGGATCAGTTACGATACATATTTGGAAGAAGTGTGGAAAGGTAATATAATACATATCCCAAAACAAAACTTGTTAAGGATTCCCAACAAGCTTTTTGGTCGTGTGAAGTCGTGATATCAAACGCCAAGTTCTTTTGCCAAGCTAATCCCACCTAGTAATAGTTCGAATGTTAAATGAAACATATGAAATTTTCTTACTGCGCAATTTTCATTTATTTCATTTAACGTTCAAAGCCTTAGTCGGTGGGATGATGAAGGCAACGATGATGAAGAGCCCACAACAACAAAAAGAACAATTGTATTGAAAAAAAAATTAAAAAAATTAAATTAAATTAAAGAAATCGTCTAATTTCGTAGGTTTGAAATATTGTTTCACCTATGTACTGTTGAAAACAAGAAAGGCTTTACCAGGTTCGATGTATATATCTGTATTTGGAATTTTGTCCATTGTTTTTGTGTCCCGAGGTTTGTGGAACATAAACGGATACTTTCCAAAATCTATCCTAGCCATTAAAGAAAATTTTCTTTTTCATAAAACATGAAAATGCTCCTCTGATTTGCACGTCTACTCATGACAAAACGTTTATCGTGAGAAAAATATGAACCAACACTGATTAAATTGCGCATTAAAATTTAATGACAGAAATAAATTATTTATGAAATCAGCGTTGTGTTTAATAACAGCTTAGGTGGATTTAACAGGTGGTATTACGTTTTTTATTATTTTGCTTTTTGAGGCACTACGTTGATTATTCAATGAAATACAATTCTACTTATACCATAAGGTGGTTACGTCACTAGTGAAGAGCTTGCGCTACATTCATTATCTGTTTACCATTAGCTAAATACTGAGGATTGCCACTCGAATATTTTTGTAACGACCATCTTCTTTCACCAAACTATTAGTAAGAGAAGCTTCCAGAAATCTTGCTCCGATTGTGTTTTCAATTTCGCTGTTCCTATCTCGAACATTTTGATGCAATTCGCCGCTCGTAGTACCGATCATATCAAATAGCAGGTTTATGACCGTTGTTGTAAATTACTGTATACAGTCACTTAATCTCATAATTGTAGTCTTATTAAGATGGGAATTAAGTGCATGGTCTGATATTTTTGAAATGAATGGACTCTTGAGTCGGATGTGAAACTTTAATATCAGCAAGAAATTTTTATTTTTATTTTTGTTTACCGCTTTCAATTTACACTATAAAGAGCTGTTTGTTTTCTTTTTTTAACCATCACTTTCGGTGCTATTACACTTATCTTGACATCAACAACTAAGCAGCTCTTGGGATGCTATTGTTTGTATAGGGTTTGAATCTTTACAGATAATGTTGACAAAAAATTTCTTCAAATAGTATCGGTTGAAAGTAAATATATGGTAGGCACAATATGGTACCATCATTCTTGATAGGCAAATTACAAAACCCAACATCCGCTTTATCTTTAAAGAAAATAGTATTCAATAGAATTCAATAGATTGACCACCAACACAACATGACTCAATCAATATCTATTTGCTTCATAGGCAAGTGAGTTTGCGAGATGTAAGTCTATTGTCGTTTGCCATATTGTAACAGAAGTCCACAAACATCTCACGATTCTACCTCCGTTATTTTTAAAATCCGTTCACAAGAGTCAATAAAACTGGATCCTACCTTCGGGTTTAGAGTATCTGAAGCTACAGACAAATAAACATTTTGAAGTCTTTTTACAGATTAAGGTACGTCTTTCAATGAAGATAAAACGGTTTTGGGCGACATCCGTGTCTAGTTGTATAAATGAACAGATTTAAAGACTAGTTTTATATAAGCTACAAATAATATTCGCCTCTCGGGTGCACCAATCACTGGTCTCTTGAAATCAGAAATCAGAAACATATTGCTAACAAATAATTCCATCTCTCACCACTTGAGGTTCCATTTTCTATAGCTCGGAGGAGCACTAGGTGTGCTGGTCACGTGACCAGTATCTCAACCAATCAGGGAGTGAGAAACTACTACTTATTACTTCCAAATAATACCAAGTCCCTCCACTGGAGGTTCCAATTTCCACTGCTCAGGCGCTCCAATTGCTGGTCTCTCGACCTATCAGAAGCCAGTACATATTACGTACAAATAATTCCATTTCCCACCACTCGAGGTTCCATTTTCTACTGTTAGGAGGGGCACTGTAATCGTTGGTAATGTGACCGACTCTGAAACAATCAGAGAGCGATAAGCCACTACATGTGTACCAAATCTTATTCGTTTAGCAATATCTACAAGAATTTGTTGGTCAGGCCTCCGGAAGGGAAATGGGGTAGGAGGCGTGCCTTCGAGAGTTTCTCGAGGGGGTTCCATAGGTAGGTCGATTTGTAAGGCTGAGAATGACTTGCGTATCAAATATCACGCTTTTAGATAGATCTGTAATAATTTGTTGGTCTATCCACAGGAAGGGGGAGAGCTGGAGGGGGGAGCCTTACGGTATTTTATTGGGGGTTCCATGGCAGGTTCGATGTGTTCTGCTAAAAATGGCTTGTGTACCAAATTTCAAGCTTTTAGCTCAATTTGGAAAAGTTTGTTGATCAAGCCTCACAGCGGGGGCCCTTGGGGTATATCATTAGGGTTTCATGACTGATTCGATTTGGGCTGTTAAGAATTACTTGTGTACCAAATTTCATGGTTTAAGCTTGATCTACAAGAAGTTGCTGCCCAAGCCTTACCTGGAGGGGGCAAAGAATATCTTTGTACTGGATGGAGGACAGGGCTTCCATCAGGTACCACTACACCAGTACGGCAGGGACTGCACGACCTTCATCTGCCACAGAGTGGCGAGCCCTTCCTTTCGACTAACGTACGGCGAGTCAGGCATTCCTACGGACGACGACAAATATCCTCAGCAAGCTCATCGGCATCATGTGTATGCTCTGCATTGATGATGTTGTCGTGGCGATGAAAACATAGGAGCCAGAAGCTGAAAAAGACAGACTTCACTCTAAAGAGAAAGAAACTCCATTGTGGGATACATGAAAATCTTAGGGATCCGAGTCACTGCCCACGGGATTAAGCTTGCTGAAGACCACATGGTGGCCATTCGAGAGTTTCCAAAGCCAGCGACCAAGAAGAAAGTGTAGTCCATCCTGGGACTATTCAACTATTATCGCAAGTTCTGCAGGTTGTTTGCCGAACTGTCAGCCCCACTCCATCGCCTGACGAGGAAAGATGGAGACGTTCAAGTGGACAAAAGAACACCAACAAGCTTTTGATGCTCTCAAGGACAAGCTCCTTACAGCAGGACTCATAGCTTTGCCGGATTTCAATAAAACCTTCATGGAGGAATCAGACGCAATCAGGTGATGGAATTGGAGCAGTCCTGACCCAGAACATTGATGGAGAAACAAAGGTCGTGGAATTCTTCACAGGTCGTAGAAATGACAGAGAGAAGAAGCCTTATTTGTTCAAACTGAAGGTGCAGGCAGTGGTTGAGGCGATCGAGCACTTCAAAGTGACCTAGCATGGGCGAGTTTTTGCTCATCACCAACACCCAGGCACTGAAATAGGTTCTTTCTGAAGAAAAGTCGAATGAGAGGACAACGAGATCGGCCATCCGTCTGCAGATCTTCGACTTAGATGTGATACATTGAGCTGGAGCACTAAACTTTGTTACCAACACACTCTAGCGGAATCCACCTCAGGAGGATGTCAACTTATGGGAAGACACCCATCGCTTCAGGAGGTCCAATGGTCACCCATCGTTTCTCAGCCTTTCACAATGGATCCTTCCTCTTCAACATCACAAGCAGTTCTGGAACACCTGTTGCATACAAGCTACCCAATGTTATACTTGAGGATGCAACCGATAATTGACATCATCGACAAGCGTCAACTATGTCAAGTGCAGGATGAGGATACATCCATCCAAAGAGTCAATTTAGCCTTGACACGGCCGGAGAGGGCGAAAAAGGACAATGCTCTCAACACGGATGGTCTCATCTACTACTGGAATCTGTTAGTTCCAGACAGAAGAAGTGGAGATTCTACCTGCCAAAAGAACTCTGTCACACCTACCTGCACCAATGCCACGATCACAAACAGTTGGGTCATATCGGTATCACCAAAACCAGGCAGAAACTAGAAGCAGTAGCACACTGGCCGAAGATGTTCTCAGACTGTAAAAAATACGTCAGTTCATGCCACGCCTGTCAGGATGCAAAGGTCACCCAAATGAAGAGAGCAGGTGACATACAGCTGGTGCAAGTGGTCCACGTGCTATACATCCTAGGGATCTATTTCGTGGGACGACTTCCAGAGTCGGCTCACAAATACATTCTCGTAATACTGGACTACTTTACGAAATACCTGTGTTCTTGTCCCACGAAAAACGCCACTGTCAAAACAGCAGCAAGGAAACTGCTCTTATTAAATAATAACTAAATAAGGAGATCTTATTTAGATTCGCGACTCCAAAAATTGTGGTGTCGGACAACGGAACAGATTTTGTCTCAAAAGTCGCCAACGGCCTGCTAAAACTTACTGGCATACAACACAACAAGACCTATTATTCACAATGAGACATGATGGAATGGGCAAATCACACCCCTAAGTCGTGTCTATGGGCTTTCCTGTAGGGCCATGAGGAGACATAGGCCCAATCCTACCAGCACTGCAATATGCCATCCTGACCACGCAATATATTAGCACGGGCGAAACACCTAATCTTTGGAAGACATTCCAACTCACTGTTCCAAGTCCAGACTCTCAGACACCACAGAACATCTCACACCGGCGGAGTAAGTGTTGAAATTCTGGGCAGACATGGACAGGGCAAAAGGTCTCGCCACCGCCCACCCAAGTAAAAAGCTCCATACAGAGTTCAAATGAAGCTGATTGATGGCACGTATTGAGTGGCGTCTGTCAACTTTATGGCTGACTCTGCGGTCTACAGCATAGCAGACATGGAGCGATATTGGGACCCCATCACCATGGAATGCCAGGCTCGTCAAGCAGAAGAAATTGCGGCGCAGCCAATCACGACTCAGAACACGATCAAGGTTCATCCATGGACGATGGTGACATGAGTTCACAGTGTCCCAGACTGGCGTCCAGATGTAGATGATAGAGTGTAATAAGTGTCCGATGGAGAGGAGGACACTCTTCACGCTGGAGCGGAAAGCGAAGCAGTTTCAATGACAGACCGTGATGGCCAAGAAAAGCTCCAACCTGCCTCAATGATTTTGAGTTGCTACTGCTAGGTAATGTGGCCCCATTTGCAGATGAGCCGGACTGGAAGAGGGAGTCGACTTTCTAGTAGTCAACTCCTTTCCCTCGGATCCGCACGGAGTCTACACAGCGATTTATCAGTGGTTCAAATAGGTTTGCAGCATTGAATTCTGGCAGGAGGGACCAGTCGTTTAATATTAAAAGTGATTTCAGCAGAGGTATTCCCTGGTGAAACTAAAGTCAAGTTGTAGGGGGTCACTTGTGGAGTGTAGCCAAGGCAATGATTTGTACATGCAACCCCAACATTCTGTTCACCATTCAAAGTGAAAGAACACATCTTTACACACATCGAGTGTTAGCACCAGGTTTTCAGAGAAGCAGAACAGCAACAAGCGACGACTAACCAAGTTGACCTGTTAAAAATACTCCAGACATCAGTAAAGAATGAAATGACGAACAATTCCCAGCATCTCGAACTTCTTTCATCAGCAATCCAAGTAAGATGACAACATGTGTGTTTTCAGTGTTAGTGATTCCAGTCCCAACTTTTTTATCTCGGGTTAGTGTGCAGAGTGATCCGTGAAATTGCCGTTCAGTGAGCCTGGCAGTGGAGAAATGCATTGGACGCAATTCATTTGCGCTATGTAACAACAATGAATCTGTAGTTGTAAGTAGTTTTAAGGCACCCAACTTTGTATTCCCAAGCAAAAAGAGAGGTTGGAATTCTGTCCAGAGGTGAAGCTGGCCTTCAAGAGAGAGTGGGGAGCCTGTCGTGGTGTGGTCCCTCAGGGCCCATCACCCCTGTCTATGCTCATCTCTTTTGTCCTCTTCTCGCCTGGCAATGGCAGTTGACCCGAGATACTTGCACACAAGCCAGCCTGGCTTGAGGCCTCTCCCAACTTTCCATGCATATAGCACTTTTCAAGTACAAAAGACTCCAATTATCATCAGTTGTGGGGGGGGGGGGGCTATCCGGGCATCCATCCTAATGCCGATAAGTAAGTTTGCTCAGTCTTTGAAACTGGTAAAGAGAGGGGAAAGGAGCTGTTGGAGTGGGGTTTGTGCTAGATTACGACATGCAACATAAAAGCTTAACAAAAGTCAAAACAACTATAGCCCCTGAAGATGCCGTAACCTATTCTAAATTGGTCGAATTAGAACTGACGAAAGAGATTTAATCCCAGCATGAAAGAAAATTCTGATGGACATTACACCGCTAAAATTAAGTCCATTAAGAAGGTTGTATGTCCTATACAATCTTCAGATGTAACTATCAAAGAATATATCAATTCAAAAATCACGATAGATGCCGAACAACCGATTAATAAAACTGGCAGGCACCTGATACCTATGTTGTTTTAAACATCCCTGTTGCTTGAGTTATTCCTTGACTCCAAGGGAACTCCCTAAGTGCTTCAAACGATCTAGCTATGCTTCCAGCTCAGTTGGCCTTTGGCTTTACTGATTTTCTGGGAAACACTGCCCTCAGAACTGAGCTCCATCAGACGACTTCTTACTTGCCTTTGGAGAGAAAGTTCATGTCTTTGCTCGTGACTTTTATGATTGAAGTCCTTTATGATTTGCACTATGCGACAGAATGTTAACCATTAAGAAGTGTTTAATAAAAGCGTATTTAGTTGCATGAACTATAAAAGTAATCTGGGTTCAAAAATGTTGCCTAGCCTAAAGCCTCATTTAAATTACATTGTATAGAATGAATGTGAAGCCGCCATATGATACCTTTAAACTTTTAGGATTCTGAACTGTTAATACTTTAGGGGGTAAATGGAACTTAGCTAGCCACCTTAATTTACAGGGTGGTGTATTCAACCAGGTTATTAGCTAAGTAAAACTTTATGGTTATTAGCTTGGCGATAGTATTAGTGTCTTAAACATTTCCCTAATAAATTGTGGAGTAAACCCATTCAATTACTAATTGCCAACAAACAAACCAACAAACCAGCAAACCAACAAACCAGCAAACCAATACACCAACCAACCAACCTACCAACCCAAGAAAAAAACAAACAAACACACAAAGAAATCATCAAACAAACAAACAAACAAACTAACACACAAACAAACGAACGAACGATACACTGGTGGCCACAGGGCAAAGGCAATTGCTTGAGTGTGCATCGGAGATTTCGTTGTGGCTCATCTTTTCAGTTGCTGTTTGTAACTTATTTCTTTGTCCATTTGCTTTCATAGAGCTGGATGGCATTGTTTCTCAAAAATAGCAACGATTTACAATTTTTTTTACAAACCACCTCTGGATGTGCAGCTATTAATTTACAAAATCAAGTTTTATTTTATTGTATTCGTTATTGCGTGATGCATCAATTAAAACCAACAAACAAACCAACCAACAAATCAAGAAACCATCACTTCCACTATTGACATAATAGAGCAGGCTCCGCTTTCTTTCCTGTTTGGCTGGGGTTCCTGCTCTTCCCTCTTCCAAACATTTATTTTTAAAATTCAGAATGGTTAAACATCCTTCAAATGAGCATACGACGTAGTTGTCGTCAACCTAAAACCAAAACTGGTACAAGGAAGCCGCCGAGTTTCCAAAAAGATTCGGTCTTTGAAAGTAGTTAGTTATATCATTCAACTAAGAAAAGGTTGTTAAAGTAGCTACCTACTTAGCTAAACACATAATTATTAAAATCCTAGTTGTTTAAAATAATATTTCATATGCTAAAATTATTTTAAAACACAAAACCCGCAGTTAAAATTTAACATTTTGCCTTGTCTAAAAATAAGCGACAGCTGCTTAGGGTTAATACCATTGGAAAGCGGGTGAAAAAACCTTCAAAATGGTGTATTCAAACGTCAAAATCGGTCGACGAGAAATAAATATCTTCAATATGGTTTATTACCAATTTAGTGAAAATTGCTCGTGACGTCATAGTTTGATCGGAAAAACTAATCAGGAAAAAACTGATTTGGGAAAAAACTATTACGTCATAAACGCACTATGACCTCGTTGTTATTTAGCTGCTTGACTCTTGGCTTTTGGCCCTTTTTATGGTACATTTTGTCACCTTCATTATTCCTCAACGACATGTCCGATTCCGAATTTTTTTTTACAAACCATCTCTAGTTGTAGCGCTATCAATCTCCAAAATCTGGTTTTAATTGATGCAGTAGTTATTGCGTGATGCGATTACGATGATCCCATTTGAGTGTATTCATAAGCGGAGCTCCGCTCCAACAAGATATTAATAAATATCCAAGTTAATTTTCGACAGTCGGCAGATCCTGGAGGTGAAATGGCTCAGGCGACCGTCTTCTTTAGGCTTACTACATCAACACAACTCTTCAATGAAAATTCGTCTGCTTTGAATTTGAAGCATGGTTTTCGCCTCCGGTTTTAGTTGGGTTTGTTGCCCATTTCTCTCGCAGCAATCGATTGAGTTTGCCTTGTATTAGAAAATGGATTACAGGGTTTGAGGGTCCCTGGATGTTCATCAGCACAGCCTTCTCTCGGCTGTGGTGTTGAATAGCTAGGGATTCGAGGTTTTTCAGATGAATATCACTTCTCGAATTTGAGACTAGGAGCTATCTTGTCCTTTTCCAATTTATTTTGTGCCGAGTTTCCATGTGGTGTAGTGCAGTGCTGGTCATTCTTACGTTGTCTAGTATGGATCACGTGTTGTTTGACTCTTTTTATAATTCCCTTTCTAGTTTCACCTACGTAGACAGCACTGCAGTCACCACAGAAAAATAGGTACATTCCTTCGTTAGTATTTCGGATTCGTTCCAGGATCTTATCTTCAACTTCCTGCACTTCATCTTGCTTTCTCATACTTTGTCCAGAATGATTTTGTCGCTCACTAGACGGCCTTAGAGCACTTTACAGTTTTTGATGTAGGAATCAAACCCATTTTTTCTGCAGCACTTGCTGCACCATGTCTGTACTTCCTTGCATGCATGTAAGGGCAATTCTTGGTCTTCGATCTTTTTCCTTCTCTTCTTTTTCTTTCACTGCCTTTTCTTTTGCTTCACCCATGTTTTTTGCTGTTATTTCTTCTTCTATTCCAACTGCTTAATCATCATGTTAAGGCATGTCGGTGGGTAGCCTAACTTCGTGAACATGCCTTTTGACTTGCTTAGGTTGTCCCTAGCTGTTTTAAAATCCATCGATTCTTGCACGACTCAGAAGAACTTGTTCTGTGCAATAGCTTTCAGCTGGCATACAGGTTGTCCAGAAGTGTATGGAATTCCTCTCCTGATGTCGTTCGTTTCTGATAGGGCTAGTACCAGACTTTTCCATCTTTTTTCTTTCAAATAACACATCCAAAAATGGCAGTTTTCCTTCCTTCTCCTCCTCATATGTGAGGTTGATTGCTTCAGCCCATTTATTTAGGACACGCTGTACATTGTCTGATTGTCCCCCATGGGGTACTCAAGCTCATCAGTGTTAGCGGAAATGGTTTTAGAACATGTTGATCGCTTCATCAGATCTTCCTTCCGGGGTTAAAACTGTGGAAACTTTTTTTTATGATGCAACCACCATACACCAGGGCCGTCATCATTTCCACTGTCGAAATAGTGGAGTGGGCTCTGCTTTCTTTGCTGTTTGGCTGAGTTTCCCCTTCCCTCTTCCCTCTTTCCACCTTTCCTTTTCTAATATTACGAAAACGCCATTTTCAAATTGACACGCCTTTAGTAACGATTTCCTGCGTGACAGGCTTTTAACAATTATTTTAAAAAATGTTGGTTTAATGTAATATTCCATATGCTAAAATCACTTCCAAGCACCAAACCCCTCAGTAAAGTTCAACATTGTGCCTTGTACTTTCTACAGAATAAGAGACAGCTGCTTGGTAATTGGACCATCCAAAAGCGGGTGAAAACACCTTGAAAATGATGTATTCAAACTTCAAATTCCGTGAAGTGAAAATATTTTCAGTTTGGTTTATTACCGTTCTAACTAGGTTCACCGATCCCGATATTGGTAATATCTGTCGGTTAAGATAGGTAGTAGACACATGTCTGTTAGTGTGGCTGTAATATGAATTTTTTTGGGTTATGCCCGTAGCCGTACGCCCTGCTACAAAAAGTAACTTAACGTCAGGGCTCGTTAGTGAAGCTGCCTCCTTATCATCAATAATCACATTTTTTAACAATTGGATGTTTTTAACAATTAGAAACGGCTTAACTGTGTCGTTGTTGTTTGGCTCTTGGGTATTGGTACATTTGGTTCCTAGTGGTTCCACAACCCCATGTCTGATTCCAGATTATTTTTTGATAAACCTTGTCCAGACACCCTTGCTACTGCATGCAAAGTGTGGTTTTGATAGTTCTTCTGGTTTTTGCATGATGCGCCGTCTAAGATTACATTCGAATGTGATCACCGATCATCTTAGTGGAGATTCGCTCCAACAAAAGAGGACAATCAGGCAACATACAGCATGTCCTAAATGCATGGGCTGAGGAGACCAACCTCACATATGAGGAGGAGAAGGTAGGAAAACAGCCATTTTTGTATGTGTTACTTGAAAGGAAATAAAGATGGAAGAATCTGGTACTAGCCCAACCAGAAAACAAGGACACCAGGCAGAGGAATACCATATACTTCTGGACACCCTGTACGCCAGCTGAAACCTATTGCACAGAACGAGTTCTTCAGGGTCGTGCAAAATTCGATGGATTTAAAAATTCCAGGGACCACCTAAGTGAGTCAAAAGGCAAGATCATCAAGCTAGGCTACTCACAATGGTGGTTGTATGATTTCCTGAAGGGTGGTGCTGCTCCATGCCAGTCCAATGTAAGCTAGGGGTCAGGGAAAGAATTGCAAGCTTCTCTAGTAGGGTCGTGGACAGATTCCCCAAAACTTTTACAATTTCGTGTTTTTTTATTGCTTTTTCTGGCTGCGGAGGGATGATTAGGCCATAAAACAACAGCTGTTGTCAAACTATTCATTCATCAGTCTTCCAATATGGGGACTAGCTGCCACACACCACCCCCCCCCCCCCCCCCCCGCCCACACACAAAGGCGTCTGATTACTTCCTAAATAGCTATAAAATTCACTGTTAAAGAACACTCTTCCGTTTGGGGCGTCTTGGAAAAAAATTGATTTTCCTTGAACTGTTTCTTTTTTTTTTTGTCAATTGTGGGTAAGTTAAGAAACAATTTTGAAGGTCAATTCAAAAAGAATGTCTTGGTACCATTTTTTTTCTTCATGCATAACATGAAAACAACATAAAAAAAATTATTGTAGTACTGCGGGGGAGTGCTCTTGCACCCGGGGGAGTGCTCTTGCACCCGGTGCACCCATCTAAAGTCGCCAATTGCCACCAACTGGGATGCCTTAACAGGATGATTAGAAAAGCAGCTGGAATAGAAAAAGTAGGAAAAGCAAAAAACATGCCTGATGGTAAGAAGCAGAAGAGAAGGCAGTTAAAAAAAAGAGATGGAAAAAGGTCGAAGTTCGAGAATTGCCCTTACATACATTCAAGGAAGTACTGACATGCAAGGAAACAATGAGTGCTGCAGAAAAATGGGTTTGATTCCTACATCAAAAACTGTAAGGTGCTCTAAGACTGTGTAATGAGCGACAAAATCATTCTGGACTAAGTATGAGAAAGCAAGATGAAGTGTAGGAAGCTATAGATAAGATCCTGGAACGAATCCAAAATACTAACGACGGAATGTACCTAGTTCCCTGTGATGACTGCGGTGCTGTCTACGTAGGTGAAAGTAGGAAGAGAATTAGAACAAGAGTCAAACAACACATGGTCGATACTAGCAACAACGTAAGAAAGAAAAGCACTGCAGTACATAACATGGAAACGCAGCACAAAATAAATTGGGAAGGAACAAGAACGCTTGTAGTCTCAAATTCGAGAAGTGATATTCATCTGAGAAGTCTAGCATCCCTGGCTATTGAACACCACAGCCGAGAGAAGCCTGTGTTGATGATTTTCCAGGGACCCTCAAACCCAGGAATCCAATGCATGGCAAACTCAATCCATTGCTGCGAGAGAAATTTTTAACATACCAAAGTACACCGGAGGCCACGTCCACGCTTCAGATTCAAAAACAGACGAACGTTCGTTGAGATGTGTTCATGTAGTGAGCCTGAAGAAGACGGTCATTTGAGCCATTTCATCTCCAGGATCTTCTGACTGTTGAAAATTTTTGCTCGGATATTTATTAATATCTTGTATTTGTACAACCGCCATAGATGCATGGGAAACATTAATTCCTGTGTTTCAACCCAAATTCCATGCACGCATCGGACACCTTAGGAAAGAGTTTGTGTTGACGAAGATACATACATGTGAATCCATGGCGAAATATTTATCAAGGATCCAGTTTTCTGTCCAATTTGGAGGATGCTGGAAAGACTATTTCAAAAGAAGAACATGCCTACCAAATGATTTGTGATTTACCCACAAATGGGATTCAGTTGTTAAGCATCTGTAAGTTTTAGAAGACAACGAGTTTGAACCCAAAATAATTAAACCGCGACTGATAATAGAATTTTAGTGCCGGGACCCTACTATCCATAGTCGAATAGATGTTGGCGATGTGGTAAACACTATCCCAATGGAATAAATCGATAACCAAGAAACGAGAATCAAGTGGATAACGCAACGTAACAAACGACAACGAAGAACCAAGAGTCCATTCGTCTGGAAACAAATAGGAAGAAGAATAACCTGTGTTTTTCCTATAGTAAGGGAGGAGATTCTACCAACCATCCGGGATGGGAAGGAAGAGGCAGAAGAGAAGATGATGGTCATGCTCACTTCGTAGAAGCCAACGTTGCAGCAAAAGCAGAAGCGTGCTAGTTACTTGAAACTGCAGAGACTTATTTCTACAACAACAAAGACTGGTTTACAACTTTTCGTCAAGTGAATAGGAACCCAGCAGTGCCAGCTGAAGGCACATCGAAGATTTGTGGTATGCTGCAACGTTTCTACAGGAAAAGGAATGCAACCAGTTACTTTGAAGGATGTGATGTACACACCCAATATGACGAGAAATCTGATCTCAGGATAGAAGCTTGTCGAGCGAGGAAGCAAGATTGCAACCGATAACCGAGGCTTCATCGTACTCGATCGAAGAGGAACCATTGTAATGTACGTACAGTAGGCGAAAACGAGTTTGTCCATGCAACAATCAGAGCCACTAATATTGAAGCTCGCAGTTCGTGGACAGAGGAGTAGGATATTGTTGTTCGTCTTGGTATGCACTGCCAAGACA
Organism: Lithobius niger; assembly: GCA_023313725.1. Classification (NCBI taxonomy): domain Eukaryota; kingdom Metazoa; phylum Arthropoda; class Chilopoda; order Lithobiomorpha; family Lithobiidae; genus Lithobius; species Lithobius niger. The sequence continues at coordinate 71,479 of JAHWFP010121045.1, forward strand.
CGCGCTAGTGTGTCGCGCCAAGTTAGGCAACAATATCGCAACAAACATCATATCAATTCAATTGTCTAGGTTGTAAACCATTGCAGCGAGGCGCCATAGCGTCAGTGTCATATATCTTGGGTAGATTTCTGGTGTTTGGCGAAAATAATAATGCGGTACAAAAGCCTAAATTGCGTAGAAATCATGACCCACGTGAAAAAAATTATCTCGTGTAGGAATGCCAGCTAAGCTGCTTTAATGCAAAATCTGACCCTCAATAACGTTGAAAATGTGTAACTAGCTAGCTAGGTAGCTAATTCTAGTCCGCTCATCCCCATGTTAATTTCCATAGGGTAATTATTCATCGATACCGAGATAACGGGAAAGCTTCCAGCTATGAAATTGGGCGAATGGCTGCAGTACGATACGAACTGCGTACCTTTCATGGTTTGTAGCCTAGGGGTGTAATGAGGATGGTGTGGGATGGCGTGTAAGTACGATAATATTGTTATAACCATTGTTAGTATTGTAGGCATCGTCTGTCATTGGACATCCAAAGTTCGTACAATGACAACTTGTATACTGACGTGCGTGCCTAGACATTCACTAGTGTAGCACGATAAATCCAAACAACGTTGCCAAAGAAATTGTATTCACGTCCAATTCATGAAAAATAAACCAACTCTAATAAAGGACCGCGGTAGCGGTCCTTATGCAAGCCTCAGCATGAACTTCCATGTTAAACGTCAAACTTTGAAGTCCTATAGTATCGCCCAGAATTCACACAGACCAACGAAATTCGGTATTTCGGGTCGTGTAGTAACTCTTTCACTGTCTTACAAATTTTAATTACAACAGTCAAACCGTTCGGCGTCCACAGCATAGCCATTTCTTGTTGTTGTTCTTGTTGTTGTTCTTGGTTCTAAAGCTTAAAACGTAGGTATGGACACGGCCTAGGGTCTTTCACAGGCTATTTTAATGTAACTACAATATTCTTTACACGGAAAGCTAAATGGGCTAGAACTTTTGCTCTCACCTAGAGATCGAACCAATGAACTGATTTTCAATTTGTATAGCTTAAAATGTAGGTATTAACACCGACCAGGGCCTTTTGAACACTATTTTGATGGGACTGCAATATTCTCGTCGGCAGAGCAATTATTATTGTAGAGCACTTGGCAGAACTCACTAATGTTGTTGTTGGGACTTTTTGTTCTCCTGGAGATCGTACCACTGAACCGATTTTCAAGTTCTATAGCTTAAAACGTAGGCATGGACACGGCCTAGGTCCTTTCGCAGGCTATTTTAATGTAAATACAATATTATTGACACGGAAAGGCAAATAGGCTAGAATATTTGCTCTCACCTAGAGATCCAACCAATGAACCGATTTTCAGTTTGTATAGCTTAAAATGTAGGTATTAACACTGACCAGGGCCTTTTGGACATTATTATGATGTGACTACAGTATTCTCGTCGGTAGAGCAATTATTATCGTAGAGGACTAGGCAGATATCATTAATGTTGTTGTTGGGACTCTATGCAGTCACCTGGAGATCGAAGCACTGAACCGATTTTCAAGTTCTATAGCTTAAAACGTAAGTATGGACAAGGCCTAGAACCTTTTGCAGGCTATTTTAATGCAACGACAATATTTTTTACACAGAAAGCTAAATGGGCTAGAACATTTGCTTTCACCTAGAGATCAAACCAATGAGCCGATTTTCAATGTGTATAGCTTAAAATGTAGGTATTAACACCGACCAGGGCCTTTTGAACACGATTTTGATGTGACTGAAGTATTTTTGTCGGCAGAGCAGTTATTATTGTGTATCACTGGGCAGAAATCATTAAGTGGAGTAACAAATTGTTTTAAATCGAGCTAAAAACATGAAATTTGGTACACAAATCTTTCTTAACGGTAAAAATCGAACCAGAAATGCCCCCCCCCCCCGAAATACCCTAAGTGCCTTCAGTGCCTCCATCCCCAGCACCCCAACCCTCTGTGCCCCCTCCCAGGGGCTTGGGCAACAAATTCTTACAGATCAAGCTCAAAACTTGAAATTTGGTGCACAACCTTGATACACAAGTCATTATTAGCATTTCAAATCAAACCAACCATGAAACCCACCACGAAATATCCCAAAGGACCCCCTAGCGCTCCCCTGTGCCCTCTCTCTGATGCTTGACCAACAAATTACTGCAGAGCGGGCTAAATGCTTGAATTGTGGCACGCAAGTCATTCTTAGCAGTACACATCGAACCAGCCATGGAACCCCCAATGAAATATCCCCAAGGCTCCCCTAGACTCTACCCTTAACCCTGCGGCTTCACCAACAAATTATTGCAGAAAAAGCTAAAACATGAAATTTGGTAAACAAGTCCACATAGAAGTGAAGCATCAAATTGAACTAGCTATGGAACCCCATCGAGATAAAAGGCACCAAAACGGTCTCCCCCCACCCCACCGTACCTCCTCCTTGAGGCCTGACCAACACATTCTTGCAGATAGTGCTAAAGTAATGAAATTTTGTACAAAAGTCATTGTTAGCAGTAGAAATTAATCTAGCTTTGGAACTTCCGCGAAATCCTACAAGGCCCCTTAGTGCTTCCCCCTATTCCCGCTCCATGAGGTTGATGCCCGAAAAATTCTTGTTGGTCGTACTGAAAACATGCATTTTGGTACACCAATAATTCCTAGCAGTAGAAGTTGAACTACCCTTGGATCCCTATGAAATACCATCAAAGCCTACCCCAGCATTCCCCTTCCCCTCCTGTGTACCCCACCCCATGAAGCATCAATGACCAACAAATTCTTACTGAACGTAATGAAAACATGCATTGTAGTAATAGAAATCGAACTACATATGGAACCCTATAAGATACATTAACCCCAAGTGCATCCGTGTGTTCTCTCCATGAGGTTGATAAACAACAAATTCTAGTTCGATTTGTACTGCTAAGAATGACTTAATAATAATAATAATAAGTTTGTTGCAAACGCAACCGGAATGGCAA